>JAPUBX010003510.1:0-35302 GCA_028672205.1 Proteocephalus fallax
TCAAGCAGTAACGCTGGACATCACCCTTTTTGCCGTCAATTGCAGCCGTTTTGTCTCTCCGAGGTCTTTCTTGCTAAACACGAGCGCCAATTGGGTCCATGAAGCGGGAAATCAGGGGAGCGGCAGTGGTCATAGGGCCCTTAGACGCGTCGGGAAACTTCTCGAACATCGAAGTACATGTTATCTTCAGTTCCGTTAAGTAGAAGGAGGGATCACTCGGGAAGCGGTAGCGAAAGCCGGAGAGAAGGCAAACACCGTCATTTAGTCTCTTATCTCTCCAGGTTTTATTAGCTTCCGTTGCAACATACCGTTTCTCGCACGACGATACCAAAAGTCCCCGTTTTAACATGGCCCCGGTCTCATTAAAAAAAAAACTATTGATCGAGACAAAATCAACATCTATTAAAAACAATTAGAATTTATAAGAAGTTGAGTAAAAACGTTATTTATAATTTAATATAGGAGGAAATCGTCACAATTCCGCTTCATATGAAACATCCAGTAATGGTAAATCCGCTTTTGTGATGTTTAAAATAATTAATAATTGCAGTTCGCTACATGGGACAACATAAATCATGCCCACTTCGAATGCTCTCATAATCAAGACTTCTGTCGTTCATGATAGTCTTATTTGGATTTAACGATTCACACAATATTGTATTGTAGTTGATGAAACAATCTTTATTTATGGACAGAGAAATAAGTCTTAAGCAATGCAAATTAAATTGTCGGAGCATTTAAAATTACTCACGTGAATGTTGCCAACAAAGGTAGGTTTTATGCATCCATAAGATATATATTTTCACTAGTGTTTTATTCCTTTGCTTTCTGCAAGTGAAATGCAACGAATTGCGGCGACAAATAACGTTATTAACCACAAACGATATGTCATACGCCAACACCTTTAGGTTAGTTACGCAATGTCTTCAATTTAAAAACTAAAACAGTATTTAACCAGTTTATTTCCTTAGTGGCTCTAAGCCTGTGATAAAATGGATCGAAGGATCTATTTGGATAAAAACGTTGACAGCTTACCTGAATCGATCTCTCCATGCTACAAATTCTAGCAAGGTGAGTTACAACGCTGGATACATTTTGTGTTTGGCAAGTGCTTTTATTCACAATGTTTTTCTTTTGTGTCCAAAATTAGTAAAGGAACCATTAAAACATCGCAAGACGTTATCAAATTGAAAGAATCCGTTTAACATCGGCAACAGTCAATGACCCTCATTTTCAATTCAACACCTCCCGAACGTTTGTTGTCGAGTTTTCGGGTTAAAAAGCAGTTTAATGTTTATATATATTTTAATTCGCCAGTTAAATAGTTTATTTTAAATTCATTCATTACTTCAATTTGACCAATCTGTTATCAAATTATAATTCTGTTTGCGTTCGCTTTATTTATAATTGCATTTGTTACGATCAAAACGAGACTTAAACGTGTACCCTTGGAAATGCCGAAGTCGTGGTTTTTTTGGCATTTTAAATCAGAAAAATAAATATTGTCTTTCTTGACGACCTGCAGACATAAATGGTCGCAGAATAGATTAACCATCGGCGAGAAATTGGGTCTGCGCGAAATTGCAAATGTTTAATTCGCCTTTACGTAGAGGTAATAAGTTTCTGCTTTGCGTATGAGACCACAGTTGTCTAAGTAACAGTCAAAAAACCTTGATAAAAAATGCGATTATAAATAAAGTCAACGTAAATAAAATAATAATTTGCAAAAAGATTGCTTTTATCGAAGTAATAAATAAACATCTATTTCACTGGAGAATTAAAATTAATGTTTACATTTAACTCTTTAAACCTGAAAACTCGAAAACAAACGTTTTAGAGGGGTTAAATTAAAAACAAGTGTCATTGACTGTTGCGGATCGTTAAAGGATTCTTTCAATTTGATGAGAACTTCTGTTGTTTTAATGATTTCCTAGAGTTTGACTTCAACTAATTGCTGACACAAAAGAAACGTACGTTTCTAAGTCGTAAATATTGTATGCCCTTTATTTTTTTACTTTGTTTTCGCCAAATTAAACGGAATTTATTTCCTCGACTTGAAATGCCCGAATAGCGAGGCGTTTCAAAGTTGTTTTTTTAATCTTCGCCCCTGCTGCGTATCGCGTTCTGTAGTAAAACTGTTGCTTTTCTTTTCTTCAGAGCTTACTGCGCCATTTTTCATCTATGGGAAAGTAAGATCCGAAGCTGAAAGGAAATTTGTTTATGGTTTGAGTCGAATTTTTACCCCGGTTTAAATAATTCACGCAGAGGTAATGTTCAATACAGTCTCAAGATATTTTTTAACTCGAATTGTATTGGTCAAACGATTGCGTCGAGGAATGACGTAAATAATGAAGAGCGTTATGGCATGCAAAGGACCTTTCATAAAAGTGTTTCGGTTTGTGAGTATCATAAACACATAATCAAAAAAAGAAAAACCATTTCCTTTTTGACTCTCTCTCTGCAGCTGTGAGGCCATAAACACAACTGAATCGACAAGACTGATCGTCTGCATTAATTACTCTATTTTAAAAATTCCTACCACGTGAGTTAAACATATGTTTGCATCGATGAGTATTTTCATCAATAATTTATTCAATTTCTGTTCTCTTAATTAGGAAATGGATAGCCCAAAAGGATTTTAGGGTCATTCCCTTTACCGACTCCTATAAATATCCACAACCATCAATGGTACCCATTATAAATTCGTCTACTTCTTCCGGAATTGGGAATCTGGATAATAACGTTCTTTTACCGTTTTCTTTATAACGTATTTTAATATCACTCTTGGTAGTGGTTCGCTGTTTAAGATTCATTAAACAAAATAACAATTACAATGAAATGTCTCGATTTTTATTCAACAACGAACATCTCTGGAAAAAAAGAGATCGTTTTCGTCGATTCAAAGTCTATGAGGCTGTTTTTAATTTGTTTGAATACTTTTTGATAAAATAGCCCAGCCTTAGTCGGCTGTCCCGAAGATATTGTGCACCTGGTTACCTGACTGGAATTTAAAACCTATCCCAAGAGGAAATTAACTCATTAAAACAAGCATTTAGAAAAATAGAAAAGAGAAGTTTTTTTATAATTCGATAAATACTTTCGAAACGCGTCGATATAGTGAGCATAAATCAGCCGGAGAATTCTCAGTCCTTCTCAGAACTTCTTATGCATTCTTCCTCTCGATAAACAAATTTATATCGATTATCGTGGCTTTAATTCTTGATGTTTTCTTTTCTTGATTCGCCCGGGCTGGTCCAAATAGTTAATTAAAAACAAGCCAGCACATTGTGATGTTTACATTTGCTACCCATTGGACGAAATAAACGAAAACTTGTAAAATAAAAGCATTTGGAATATTTTTTCTGAAATAGTTGACAAGAATGAAATCAGTAGGTATCGACATAAGCGATATTGATGTTGCCTACGCAAGTACACCTTGCAGGGCTTTTATTTTTCAGAATTGCGAGTGATTAATCTACGAAATTTGCACAACCATATCCAAGTTACAGCCAATTTTACATAATGTTTGTCATCGTAAACAAAATAATGTGTTACCTATTGCTATTATCAGATTGACATGGAATCGAAATGGTTTTTTTGGATATAAGGGAACTGAATGGACAAATTTAGACGAAATAATAACAATTTCGCCAAATAGAAATAATCGTTCCAATTTCCTTACAACTACAATTTGCGTAATTAAACATTTTTTTAAAAAAAAAACACTGTTTCCGTTACTCACATAATGAAGTTCAATTGTATTGCAAACGGTGTTTCAGTCGCAAGAAATCGAGAGAGGGGTAGTCAGTGGGGATTGGTCGGGAGGCTGATTGGTGCGGATACGTTATACGGTTTTGGGTAGGAACCGAATAAGTCGGTATCGGCCAGAGAATTGGTTTTTTTCTGAGCCTTTCTCGTCTGCTTGTTTCAATAAAGTGCGACTCCAAGGTTGGCAATCAGTAGATTTGTAAGGAAGAGCATAAGAATACAAGCTTAACAATTTTGTGCGGTGAATATTTCAAAAAATTCAGAATTTTCTGATTTTTAAAAATAAATCGGCACTTTCATTGAATCAGAAATTGCTTTGAAAAAATGTTCGGTTCAACAAGTCGTTAATATAAACAAATGTAATGGATAACAATGAAAAACGTAAAAGTTTGTTCAATTGAGGTAAAACCGTTAAAATGAATCGACAGATTATGTAAGACTAAACCCAAGGATAATAAACGCAACATCTCTGTGGAATGGGGATATAAGCGTCACAGATCTCTTATGGCATTATTAATAATCAAAATATTTCTGATCCAAATATCACAACTACTTCTGTAAACAAAGTCCATGTTATTTTATTTTATTAGAAATCACAATGTTTTTCTTTTGAAACATTCAGTATTAACTATTTAATTTGTCTTCGTTTACTTAAATTTCTCATTTAAGTCTGAAGCCGAGAGCAAACCAAACTTTAGTCAGTTTAGTCAGTTTCACCGAGAAGCCGATCGCCGTAATGAGTACTTTTCTTGGCAGGCTAGCAGAGCCACATTCGCAATAGCATGGATTACAGGGTTGAAAAGATGTTTTGGAACGACGCCTGATATTTCAACCGCCCCCCTCACACGGTTTTCTGCAGCCGTCAAGAGAAACTGGAGCCCAGCCTAAGTAGATTTCTTGGGTGTTTTGTATTTCCTCAGTTATCGTGCTGCTGACTAGCTTATTGGATGTGGTGGGTGACAAAAAATATCAGAGGCCGTATAATACAGATTAAAATCACATTAATAAAAACAACATTTTACAATTCAAAGCGAGGCGTCTTGCTGCCGTCAATGCAAACGCAAAGCGCGTCTTCTTCTGTCCTCATCGAGCGCAAAGTGTTTCGAAAATGGATTATAATCTTGAATATGCAAGTGTTGTACTTCCTCTACCACGCAAAACTGCGCCGTCTCTCTTCTACTCTTAAACGCAAAGCGCGTCTTCTTTGTCGTCATCGCAACGCAAACGCGTCTTCTTCTTTCACTCAGTCAAAGCAGCGTCTTCTTCTTCCTCTCAGAACGAAAGCGCGTCTTCTGTGCTTCCTTTCATCAAGCAGTGGCGTCTTCGTCTTCTCCTTCACGTCAAAGCGCGTCTTCATTTGTACTCCCCTACGCAAAGCGCGTCCTTTGTCCTCCTCAGATCAAAGCGCGTCTTCGTCGTCCTTCTTCATACGCAAAGCGCGTCTTCATTCTTCTTCAACGCAAAGCGAGTCTTCTGTTTGTTCTTCCCCAACGCAAAGCGTACATTCGTCTTTCGTCCTCAAGTCAAAGCGCGTCTTCTTTGTCCTCCCTCAGGTAAAGCGCGTCTTCTTTGTCTTCTTCTTCAACGCAAAGCGCGTCTTCGTCTTCTTCTTCAACTAACGCAAAGCGCGTCGTCTTTGTTCCTCTTCAACGCAAAGCGCGTCTTGTTTGTCCCCCCTACGTCAAAGCGCGTCTTCTTCTTCCTCTTCAACGCAAAGCGCGTCTCCTTCGTTCTCATTCGACGCAAAGCGCGTCTTCTTCTTCACTCGTCAACGCATAAGCGCGTCTTCTATTCTTCCACTGGGCAAAGCGCGTCTTCTTCTTCTTCTTTAAACGCGAAGCGCGTCTTCTGTCGTCCTCACGCAATAGCGCGTCTTCATTCTTCTTCTTCAACGCAAAGCGTCGTTCTTTGTCCTCTCCAGACGATGAAGCGCGTCTTCTTTGTCCTCCCTCGTACATAAGCGTGTCTTCGTCTTTCTCCTTCAACTAAGCGCGTCTTCGTTTTTCCTCCCCTAACGCAAAAGCGTCTTCTTCGTCCTCCCCCAAGTCAAAGCGCGTCTTCGTCTTCTTCTTCAACAGCAAAGCGTCGTCTTCTTTGTCTTCCCATCAACGCAGAGCGTGTCTTCTTCTGTCCGTCCCCAGTCAAAGCGCGTCTTCTGTCTTTCTCTTCAACGCAAAGCGCGTCTTCTTCTTTCTCTTCAACTCAAAGCGCGTCTTCTTCTTCCTTTTCAACGCAAAGCGCGTCTTTTATGTCCTACCCAGTCAAAGCGCGTCTTCTTCTTCTTCCCAACTCAAAGCGCGTCTTCTGTCTCCCTCTTTAACGAAAGCGCGTCTTCGTGTCCTTCCTCCACGTCAAAGCGCGTCTTCTGTCTTCCTCTTCAACGCAAAGCGCGTCTTCGTTTGTCTTCTCTAGTCAAAGCGGGTCTTCTTTCGTCCTCCCAGTCGAAAGCGCGTCTTCAGTCTTCCTTCACTACAATGCAAGCGCGTCTTCTTTGTCTCCTCTTCGTCAAAGCGCGTCTTTCTTTGTCTCCCTAACGCAAAGCGCGTCTTCGTTTGTCCTCCTCTTACATAAAGCGCGTCTTCGTTTGTCCTCACTAACTCAAGCAGGGCGTCTTCTTTGTCCTTCATCAGCGAAGCGCGTCTTCTTTGTCCTCCTCTCGAATCAAAGCGCGTCTTCTTCTTCTTCTTCAACGCAAAGCGCGTCTTCTTCTTCCTCTTCAATGCAAAGCGCGTCTTCTTTGTCTCTTCTCAGACGCAAAGCGCGTCTTCTTTGTCCTCCCCTAGTCAAAGCGCGTCTTCTTTGTCCTCCTCCACGCAAAGCGCGTCTTCTTTGTCCTCCTCTACTCAAACGCGCGTCTTCGTCTTCTTCTCTTCACGCAAAGCGCGTCTGTCTTTGTCGTCCCCTACGCAAAGCGCGTCTTCTTTGTCCTCCCCATCAAAGCGCGTCGTCTTCTTCCTCTTCGACGCAAAGCGCGCCTTCTATGTCGTCCCCTACTCAACGCAAAGCGCGCTCTTCTTTGTCCTCCCCTAGTCAAAAGCGTCTTCTTTGTCCTCCCCTACGTCGAAGCGTGTCTTCTTCTTCCTCTTCAACGCAAAGCGCGTCTTCTTTGTCCTCCCCTACGCAACGCGCGTCTTCTTCTTCCTCTTCTACTCAAAGCGCGTCTTCTTCTGTCGACTCTGTCAAAGCGCGTCTTCTTTGTCCTCCCCTACGCAAAGCGCGTCTTCTTGTGTCCTCCCTACGCAAGTGCGTCGTCTTTGTCTCCTCCTTCACTCAAAGCGCGTCTTCTTTTCCTCCCCGACGCAAAGCGCGTCTTCTTTGTCCTCCCTACTCAAAGCGCGTCGTCTTCTTTTCCTCTTCGACGCAAAGCGCGCCTTCTTTGTCTCCTAACTCAAAGCGCGTCGTCTTCTTCCTCTTGCAACGCAAAGCGCCAGTTATTCGTCCTCCCCAACGCAACAGCGTCATATTCTTTGTCCTCCCCTAGTCAAAGCGCGTCTTCTTTGTCCTCCATCACGCAAACGCGTCGTCTTCTCCTCCTCTTCGACGCAAAGCGCGTCTTACTTCTTCCCTTTGACGCAAAGCAGCGTCTTCTTTGTCCTCCCCTACTCAAAGCGCGTCTCGTCTTCCTCTTTGACGCAAAGCGCGCCTTTTTTGTCGTCCCCCACTCAAACGCATGTCTTACTTTCGTCCTCCTTGACGGAAAAGCGTCTTCTTTGTCCACTCAAGTCAAAGCGCGTCTTCGTCTTGTCCTCTCTAACGCAAAGCGCGTCTTCTGCTGTTCTCTCCTACTGCAAACGCGTGCTCTTCGTCGTCCTCTTCGACTGCAAAGGCGTCTTCTTTGTCCATCTCCCTAACGCAGAGCTGCGTCTTTTTCGTCCTCCTTTACCAAAGCCCGTGTCTTCGTCTTCCTTCTTCACGTAAAGCGCATCTTCTTTGTCCTCCCCTAGCGCAAAGCGCGTCTCCTTTGTCGTCCCCAGTCAAAGGCGTATCATCTCTTTGGCCTCACCGCAAAGCGGCGTCTTATTGTTCCTCTCTAACGCAAAGCGCGTCTTCTTCCGTACTGCACCACTCAAACCGCTGTTTTCTGTCTTCTTTCCTTCACGTCAAAAAGCGTCGTACTTTGTCCTCTCCCTACTCAACGCGCATCTCTCTTTGTCCTCCTCGTCAACTGATCGGCGTCTTCTTTAGCATTCTTCCATCAAAGCGGCGTCCGTCTTACTTCTTAGACGCGAAGCGCGTTTTCTTTGTCCTCCCCCAGTCAAAGCGCGTCTTCTTTGTCGTCCGCGCAAAGCAGCGTCTCCGTCTTCCTCTTCGACTTGCAAAGCGCGTCTTCTTTTTCTTTTTCAACGCAAAGCGCGTCATCTTCTTTCTCTTCAACGCAAAGCGCGTGTGTTCTTCGTCCTCCCATGTCAAAGCGCGTCTTTGTCTTACTCTTTAACGCAAAGCGCGTCTTCTTTGTCCTCCCCACGCAAAGCGTCTTCTGTCTTCCTCCTTAACGCAAAGCGCGTCTTCGTCTTCCTCTTCAACGAAACAGCGTCTACTTCGTCCTCTTTTAGTCAAAGCGCGTCTTCTTTGTTCTCTCCACCGCAAAGCGCGTCTTCGTTGTTACTTCAACGCAAAGCGCGTCTTCTTTGTTCTCCCCTTTCCGCGAAGCGCATCTTCGTCTTCCTCCTTCAACGAAGCGCGTCTTCGTCTTCCTCTTCAGTAGAGCGTCTACTTCTTCCTCCTTTAAGTCAAGGCGCGTCTTCTTTGTCCTTCCACAGTCAAAGCGCGTCTTCGTTTTCCTCTTCTACCAACGAGCGCGTCTTCTTTGTCTTCCTCAACGCACAACGCGTGTCTTCTTCTTCCTCCTCAACGCAAAGCGCGTCTACTGGCGCCACTTTAAACGCAAAAGCGCGTCTTCTTTGTCTCTCTCCGGCGCAAAGCGCGTCTTCTTATTACTCTTCAACGCAAAGCGTCTATCTTCTTCTTCGACGCAAAGCGCGTCTTCGACTTCCTCTTCAACGCAAAGCGCGTCTTCTTCGTCGTTCTCCCACGCAAAGCGCGTCTTCGTCTTCCTCTTCAACGCAAAGCGCGTCTTCTTCGTCCTCCTCCACTGCAAAGCGCGTCTTCGTTCTTCACAATTCTTGTAACGCAAAGCGCGTGTTAGGCTTTGTTCTCCCGCAGGCAAGTCGCAAGTCTTCGTCTTCCTCTTAAACGCAAAGCGCGTCTTATCTTGTCCTCTCCTGTTCAGTCAAAGCGCGTCTTTGTCTTCCTCTTCAACGCAAGCGCGTCTTTTTTGTCTTCCCTAGACGAAAGCGCGTCTTTTTGTCGTTCCTCTTCAACGCAAAGCGCGCGTCTTTGTCTTGTCTTTCCAACGCAAAGCGCGTCTTCTTTGTCTCTCCCTACGCAAAGCGCGTCTTCTGTGTTCTCTTCAACGCAAAGCGCGTCTTCTTCGTCCTCTTCATCGCAAAGCGCGTCTTCGTCTTCCTTTCAACGCAAAGCGCGTCTTCTATCGTCCTCCTTCATTCAAAGCGCGTCTTCGTTCTTCCTCTTCAACGCAAAGCGCGTCTTCTTCGTCCTCCCCTAGTCAAAGCGCGTCTTCTTCTGTCCTCCACCACGCAAAGCGCGTCTTCTTTGTCCTCCTTCAAGTAAAAGCGCGTCTTCGTCTTCATCTTTAACGCGAAAGCGCGTCTACTTTGTTCTTCGTAGTCAACCGCGTCTTCGTCTTCCTCTTCAACGCAAAGCGCGTCTTCATTTGTCTTCTCCAACGCAAAGCGCGCCTTCGTGTTCCTCTTCAACGCAAAGCGCGTCTTTGTCCTCTCTCAACGCAAAGCGCGTCTTCTTTGTCTCTTCAACGCAAAGCGCGTCTTTGTCTTCCTCTTCAACGCAAAGCGCGTCTTCTTTGTTCCTCTTCAACGCAAAGCGCGTCTTTTTGTCTTCTCTTCACGCAAAGCGTGCTTCTTCGTCCTTACCCTAAACGCGTAGTGCGTCTTCTTTGTGTCTCTTCCGGTCGCAAAGCGCGTCTTCGATCTTTCTCTTTAACTGCAAAGCGCGTCTTCTATCGTCCTCCTGTACTCAAAGGCGTCTTCGTCTTCCTCTTCAACGCAAAGCGCGTCTTATGTCTTCCCTTCAACGCAAAGCGCGTCTGTCTTGTCTTCCCCAACGCAAAGCGCGTCTTCGTTTGTCCTCTTCAACGTCAAAGCGCGTCTTCTTCTGTCCTCTTCAACGCAAAGCGCGTCTTCGTCTTCCTCTTCAACGCAAAGCGCGTCTTCTGTTGTCCTCTCCCAGTCAAAGCGCGTCTTCGTCTTCCTCTCCTAACGCAAAGCGCGTCTCCTGTCTGTTCTCTCCACACGCAAAGCGCGTCTTCGTTTTCCTTTTCAACGCAAAGCGCGTCTTCTTCCCTCTTAAGGCAAAGCGCGTCTTCGTGCTTCCTCTTCGAACAACAAGCGCGTCTTTTCTGTCACTCCCCAACGCACGAACGCGTCTTCGTCTTCCTCTCGAGTCAAAGCGCGTCTTCGTCTTCTTCTTCAACGCAACGCGCGTCTTCTTTGTCTTCTCCGACGCAAAGCGGCGTCTTCGACTTCATCTTCAACGCAAAGCGCGTCTTCTTTGTCCTCCCTCATTCAAAGCGCGTCTTCGTCTTTCTCTCTTAACGCAAAGCGCGTCTTCTGTCGTCCTCTTCACTGCAAAGCGCGTCTTCTTCGTCCTCCTTTAATCGCAAAGCGCGTCTTTGTCTTCCTCTTTAACGCAAAGCGCGTCTTCTTCGTCTTCCTTTAGTCAAAGCGCGTCTTCGTCTTCCATCTTTACACCGCATATGCGCGTCTTCTTCGTCCTCTTAGTCGCAAAGCGCGTCTTCGTCTTCCTCTTCAACGCAAAGCGCGTCTTCTTGTCCTTCCGCAGTCAAAGCGCGTCTTCGTCTTCCTCTTCAACGCAAAGCGCGTCGCTTGTCCTTCCTTCGACGCAAAGCGCGTCTTCGTTTTCATTTTCAACGTTAAGCGCGTCTTCTTGTCCTCCTTTAGTCAAAGCGCGTCTTCGTCCTCCCTCTTAAACAACAAGCGCGTCTTCTTTTGTCCTCCCCACCGCACAAGCGCGTCTTCGTCTTCCTCTTCAACGCAAACCACGTCTTCGTCTTCATTTTAAACGCAACGCGCGTCTTCTTTGTCTTTCCAGACGCAGCGCGTCATCGATCTTACTCTTTAACGCAAAGCGCGTCTTCTTCGTCCTTCCCTAGTCAAAGCGCGTCTTCGTCTTACTCTTCAACGCAAAGCGCGTCTTCTTCGTCCTCCTTTAACGCAAAGCGCGTCTTCTTTGTCCTCCCTCATTCAAAGCGCGTCTTCTTGTCTTCCTCTTTTAACGCAAAGCGCGTCTTCTTCGTCTCCCCTATAGTCAAAGCGCGTCTTCGTCTTCCTCTTCAACGCATAGCGCGTCTTATTCTTCCTCCTTCAGTCAAAGCGCGTCTTCGTCTTCCTCTTTAACGCAAAGCGCGTCTTCTTTGTCCTTCCGCAGTCAAAGCGCGTCTTCTTCTGTCCTCTTCAACGCAAAGCGCGTCGTATTCTTCCTCTTCGACGCAAGCGCGTCTTCGTCTTCATCTTCAACGCAAAGCGCGTCTTCTTTGTCCTCCTTTAGTCAAAGCGCGTCTTCGTCCTCCTCTCTTAACAGCAAGCGCGTCTTCTTTGTCCTCCCAACGCACAAGCGCGTCTTCGTCTTCCTCTTCAACGCAAAGCGCGTCTTCGTCTTCCTCTTCAACGCAAAGCGCGTCTTCTTTGTCTTTTCCGACGCAAAGCGCGTCTTCGTTCTTACTCTTCAACGCAAAGCACGTCTTCTTCGTCCTCTTTAAATCAAAGCGCGTCTTCGTCTTACTCTTCAACGCAACGCGTCTCTTCGTCCACCTTTATTCAAAGCGCGTCTTCTTCGTCCTCCTCAACGCAAAGCGCGTCTTCTTGTCTTCCTCTTCAACGCAAAGCGCGTCTTCGTCTGTCCTCTTTAAAGTCAAAGCGCGTCTTCGTCTTCATCTTCAACACAAAGCGCGTCTTTTGTCCTTCAGCCACTCAATGCGCGTCTTCGTCCTTCTCTTAAACACGACAAAGCGCGTCTTTTTTTGTCCTCCCCAACGCACAACGCGTCTCCGTCTTCCTTTTCAACGCAAAGCGCGTCTTCGGCTTCCTCTTCAACGCAAAGCGCGTCTTCTTTGTCTTTCCCGACGCAAAGCGCGTCTTCGACTTTCTCTTCAACGCAAAGCGCGTCTTCTTCGTCCTCCTTTACTCAAAGCGCGTCTTCGTCTTCCTCTTTAACGCAAAGCGCGTCTTGCTTCGTCCTCTCTTATTACGCAAAGCGCGTCTTCTTCGTCGTCCCCTACGCAAAGGGCGTCTTTGTCTTCCTCTTTAACGCAAAGCGCGTCTTCGTCTTCCTTCCTTAGTCAAAGCGCGTCTTCGTCTTTCTCTTCAACGCAAAGCACGTCTTCTTCTGTCCTCCTTAAACGTCAAAGCGCGTCTTCGTCTTCCTCTTTAACGCAAAGCGCGTTTTATTTGTCCTTTCGCAGCGCAAAGCGCGTCTTCGTTTTTCCTCCCCAACGCAAAGCGCGTCTTCGTCTTCCTCTTCAATGCAAAAGCGCGTCTACGTTAATCCTTCCTAAAGTCAGAGCGCGTCTTCGTCTTTCATTCTTTAACGCAAAGCAACGTCTTTTGTGTCCTCCTCCATTCAAAGCGCGTCTTCGTCTTACTCTTTAACGCAAAGCGCGTCTTCTTTGTCCTTCCTCAGTCAAAGCGCGTCTTCTTCTTCCTCTTCAACGCAAAGCGCGTCTTATTTGTTCTCTTCGCACGTCAAAGCGCGTCTTCGTCTTCCTCTTTAACGCAGAGCGCGTCTTTGTCTTCATTTTCAACGCAAAGCGCGTCTTTTCTGTCTCTTCAGACGCAAAGCGCGTCATCGTCTTTCTCTTCAACGCAAAGCGCGTCTTCGTCTTTCTCTTCAATGAAAAGCGCGTCTAATTCGTCCCCTTTTGGTCAAAGCGTGTCATCGTCTGTCCTCTTCGACGCAAAGCGCGTCTTCTTCTGTCTTTTCAGACGCAAAGCGCGTCATCGTTGTTCTTCTTCTAACGCAAAGCGCGTCTTCGTCTTCCTTCTCTGAAAAAATCGTCTTCTTTGTCCTCCCCTACTCAAAGCGCGTCTTCGTCTTTACTCTTTAACGCAAAGCGCGTCTTCTTCGTCCTCCTTAATGTCAAAGCGCGTCTTCGTCTTTCATCTTCAACGCAAAGCGCGTCTTCTGTCTTCCTCTATATCAGTCAAAGTGCGTCTTCGTCTTCCTCTTTAACGCAAAGCGCATCTTATTCGTCCTCCTTTATGTCAAAGCGCGTCTCGTTTTTCATCTTCCAACGCAAAGCGCGTCTTCTTTGTTCCTCTATCCAGTCAAAGCGCGTCTTCGTCTTCCTCTTCAACGCAAAGCAAGTCTTCGTCTTCGTTCTTCAACGCAAAGCGCGTCTTCTTTGTTCTCTTCCAACGCAAAGCGCGCCATCGTTGTTCTCTTCAACGCGAAGCGACATCTTTGTCTTCCTTCTCAACACAAAGCGCGTCTTCTTGTCCGTCCCTCCTTTAGCCAAAGCCGCGTCTTCGTCTTACCTCTTAAACGCAAGGCGCGTCTTCCTGGTCCTTCAACAGTCAAAGCGCGTCTTTGTTCGTACCTCCCAACGCAATGCAAGTCTTCTTTGTCATCCCGCAATCAAAGCGCGTCTTCGTCTTCCTCTTCAACGACAAGCGCTTCTTTTTTGTCCTCCCAAACGCACAAAGCGCGTCTTCGTCTTTCATTTTACAACGCAAAGCGCGTCTTCTTTGTCTCTTTCCGACGCAAAGCGCGCCATTGTCTTTCTCTTGAACGCAGAGCGCGTCTTCCTCTTTCTCTTAAATGCAAAGCGCGTCTTCTTCGTCCTCTTTCTAGTCAAAGCGCGTCTTCTGTCTTCCTCTTCAACGCGAAGCGCGTCTTCTTCTTCCTCCTCAAGCGCAAAGCGCGTCTTTTTCTTCCTCTTCAACGCGAAGCGCGTCTTATTCTTCCTCCTCCAACGCAAGCGCGTCTTCGTCTGTCCTCCTTAGTCAAAGCGCGTCTTCGTCTGTCCTCCCTAACGTCAAAGCGCGTCTTTTTCTGTCCTCTTCAACGCGAAGCGCGTCTTATTCTTCCCCTTCAACGCGAAAGCGCGTCTTCGTCTTCCTCTTCAACGCAAAGCGCGTCTTGTTATTCCTTACCAACGCAAAGCGCGTCTTCTTCTGTCCTCTTCAACGCAAAGCGCGTCTTTTTCTTCGCTCTTCAACGCGAAGCGCGCCTTTTCCTTCTCTAGTCAGAGCGCGTCTTCGTGTTCCTCTTTAACGCAAAGCGACGTCTTGTAATGTCCTGCCCCAACGCGAAGCGCGTCTTCTGTCCTCCCCACGCAAAGCTTGTCGTTTTTCGCTCTTTAACGCGAAGCGTTCTTCGTTTTTCTTCACTAAAGTCAAAGCGCGTCTTCGTCTTTCTTCTCAACGCAAAAGCGCGTCTTCTTATGTCCTCCCCGAGTCGAAGCGCGTCTTCGTCTTTCTCTTTAACGCAAAGCGCGTCTTATTCTGTCCTCTTAAAGGCAAAGCGCGTCTTGTTCTTCCTCCTCCACGCGAAAGCACGTCTTCTCTTTGTCCTCATCCAGTCATAGCGCGTCTTCGTCTTTCTCTTTAACACGAACGCGCATTTTTCTGTCCTTCCCGAGTCAAAGCGCGTCTTTTTCTTCCTCTTCAACGCAAAGCGCGTCTTATTCTTTCCCTTCAACGCAAAGCGCGTCTTAGTCTTCCTTTTAAACGCAAAGGCATTTTTGTCGTCCCTATAGTCAAAGCGCGTTTTCTGTCTCTTCAACGCAACGCGCGTCTTATTCTTCCTCTTCAAGGGAAAGCGCGTCTTCGTGTTCCTCTTTAACGCAAAGCGGGTCTTGTTGGTTCTGCCCCACGCAAAGCGCGTCTTCTTTGTCCTCCCCCACGCAAAGCGCGTCGTTTGTCTTGCTCTTCAACGCGAAGCGCTTCTTCTGTTGTCCTCCCTCAGTCAAAGCGCGTCTTCGTCTTTCTTTTCAACGCAAAGCGCGTCTTCTATTTCCTCCCCGACTCAAAGTGCGTCTTCGTCTTCCTCTTCAACGCAAAGCGCGTCTTATTCTTCCCATTCAACGCAAAGCGCGTCTTAGTCTTCCTTTTCAACGAAAGGCTTTTGTTTGTCCCCCCATAGTCACAGCGCGTTTTCTTCTTCCTCTTCAACGCAACGCACGTCTTATTCTTCCTCTTAAACGCAAAGCGCTTCTTTGTCTTCCTCTTCAACGCAAAGCGCGTCTTGTTTGTCCTTCCTTACGAAACGCGCGTCTTCTTTGTTCTCCTCAAGCAAAGCGCTTCTTCGTTTTCCTCTTCAACGCAAAGCGCGTCTTATCTTTCCTCTTAAAGGCATAGCACGTCTTCGGTTTCCTCTTCAACGCAAAGCGCGTCTTCGTCTTCCTCCCCCACGCGAAGCGTCTTCTATCTGTCCTCCCAGTCAAAGCGCGTCTTCTTCTTCCTCTTGAACGCAAAGCGCGTCTTCTTCTTCCTCTTACAACGCAAAGCGCGTCTTCTTCTTCCTCTTTTACGCAAAGCGCGTCTTATTCTTCCTCTTCAACGCAAACGCGTCTTGTTCTTCATCTTCAACGCAAATCGCGTCTTCTTTGTCTTTCTCTTAACGTCAAGGCGCGTCTTCGTTGTTCTTCTCTGAGTCAAAGCGCGTCTTCTTTCTTCCTCTTCAACGCAAAGCGCGTCTTATTCTTCCCCTTCAACGCAAAGCGCGTCTTTGTCTTCATCTTCAACGGAAGGTTTTTTTGTCCCCCCATAGTCAAAGCGCGTTTTCTTCTTCCTCTTCAACAGAAAGCGCGTCTTCGTGTTCCTCTTTAACGAAAAGCGGGTCTTGTTGGTCCTGCCCCACGCAAAGCGCGTCTTGTTTGTCATCCCCCACGCAAAGCGCGTCGTTTTTCGCTCTTGAACGCGAAGCGCTTCTTTGTTGTCCTCCCTCAGTCAAAGCGCGTCTTCGTCTTTCTCTTCAACGCAAAAAACCTCTTCTATGTCCTCCCCTACTCAAAGTGCGTCTTTTTCTTCCTCCGACAACGAAAAGCGCGTCTTCGTTTTCCTGTTTAACGCAAAACGCGTCTTATTCTTCCTCTTGAAGGCAAACCGCGTCCTCTTCTTCCTCTTCAACGCAAAGCGCGTCTTGTGTGTCCTCCCTTACGCAAAGCGCGTCTTCTTTGGCTTTCCCACGCAAAGCGCGTCTTCGTCTTCCTCTTCAACGCAAAGCGCGTCTTATCCTTTCTCTAAAACGCAAAGCGCGTCTTCGTCTTTCTTTTTAACGCGAAGCGCGTCTTGTTCTTTCTCCCCCACGTGAAGCGCGTCTTCTTTGTCCTCCCCAAGTCAAAGCGCGTCTTCTTCTTTCTCTTCAACGCAAAGCGCGTCTTATTCCTCCCCTTACAACGCAAAGCGCGTCTTTGTCTTCCTCTTTAACGGAAGGCTTTTTTTGTCGCCCCATAGTCAAAGCGCGTTTTCGTCTTCCTCTGCAACGCAACGCACGTCTTATTCTTCCTCTTCAACGCAAAGCGCGTCTTCCTGTTCCTTTTTAACTCAAGGCGGGTCTTGTTGGTCCTGCCTCATGCAAAGCGCGTCTTCTTTGTCCTCCCCCACGCAAAGCGCGTCGTTTTTCGCTCTTTAACGCGAAGCGCTTCTTCGTTGTCCTCCCTCAGTCAAAGCGCGTCTTCGTCTTTCTCTTAAACGCAAAGCGCATCTTCTATGTCCTCCCCGACTCAAAGTGCGTCTTTTTCTTCTTCTTTAACGCAAAGCGCGTCTTATTCATTTTCTTGAACGCAAAACGCGTCTTCGTCTTCCTCTTCAGAGCAAAGCGCGTCTTATCCTTCCTCTCAAAAGCATAGCACGTCTTCGTTTTCCTCTTCAACGCAAAGCGCGTCTTGTTCTTCCTCCCCCACGCGAAGCGCTTCGTCGTTGTCCTCCCTCAGTCAAAGCGCGTCTTCGTCTTTCTCTTCAACGCAACGCGCGTCTTATTCTTCCTCTTCGACGCAAAGCGCGTCTTCGAGCTCCTCTTTAACGCAAAGCGCTTCGTCGTTGTCCTCCCTCAGTCAAAGCGCGTCTTCGTCTTTCTCTTCCACGCAAAGAACGTCTTCTATGTCCTCCCGCCCTACAAAGTGCGTCTTTTTCTTCCTTTTACAACGCAAAGTGCATCTTCTTCTTCCTCTTTAACGCAAAGCGCGTCGTATTTTTCCTCTTGAACGCAAACGGCGTCTTCGTCTTTTTCTTCAACGCAAAGCGCGCCTCCTATGTCCTTCCCCAGTCAAAGCGCGTCTTCGTTTTTCTCTATAACGCGAAGCGCGTCTTCTTTGTCCTCCCAGAGTCAAAGCGCGTCTTTTTCTTCCTCTTCAACGCAAAGCGCGTCTTATTCTTCCCCTTCAACCCAAAGCGCGTCTTTGTCTTCATCTTCAACGGAAGGTTTTTTTGTCCCCCCATAGTCAAAGCGCGTTTTTTTCTTCCTCTTCAACGCAACGCACGTCTTATTCTTCCTCTTCAACGGAAAGCGCGTCTTCGTGTTCCTCTTTAACGCAAAGCGGGTCTTGTTGGTCCTGCCCCACGCAAAGCGCGTCTTGTTTGTCCTCCTCCACGCAAAGCGCGTCGTTTTTCGCTCTTAAACGCGAAGCGCTTCTTCGTTGTCCTCCCTCAGTCAAAGCGCGTCTTCGTCTTTCTCTTCAACGCAAAGAACGTCTTCTATGTCCTCACCTACTCAAAGTGCGTCTTTTTCTTCCTCCGACAACGAAAAGCGCGTCTTCGTTTTCCTGTTTAACGCAAAGCGCGTCTTATTCTTCCTCTTGAAGGCAAACCGCGTCCTCTTCTTCCTCTTCAACGCAAAGCGCGTCTTGTGTGTCCTCCCAAACGCAAAGCGCGTCTTCTTTGTCTTTCCCACGCGAAGCGCGTCTTCGTATTCCTCTTCAACGCAAAGCGCGTCTTATCCTTTCTCTAAAACGCAAAGCGCGTCTTCGTCTTTCTTTTTAACGCGAAGCGCGTCTTGTTCTTTCTCCCCCACGTGAAGCGCGTCTTCTTTGTCCTCCCCGAGTCAAAGCGCGTCTTCTTCTTCCTCTTTAACGCAAAGCGCGTCTTATTCCTCCCCTTACAACGCAAAGCGCGTCTTCGTGTTCCTCTTTAACGCAAGCGGGTCTTGTTAGTCCTGCCCAACAGCAAAGCGCGTCTTCTTTGTCCTCAACCACGCAAAGCGCGTCTTTTTCGCTCTTGAACGCGAAGCGCTTCTTCGTTGTCCTCCCTCAGTCAAAGCGCGTCTTCGTCTTTCTCTTCAACGCAAAGCGCATCTTCTATGTCCTCCCCGACTCGAAGTGCGTCTTCTTCTTCCTCTTTAACGCAAAGCGCGTCTTATTCTTCCTCTTAAAGGCAAAGCGCGTCTTGTTCTTCCTCCCCCACGCGAAGCGCGTTTTCTTTGTCCTCCTCCAGTCATAGCGCGTCTTCGTCTTTCTCTTTAACGCGAAGCGCGTTTTCTCTGTCCTTCCCGAGTCAAAGCGCGTCTTCGTTTTCCTCTTCAACGCAAAGCGCGTCTTGTTCTTCCTCCCCCACGCGAAGCAAGTCTTCGAGTTCCTCTTCAACGCGAAGCGCTTCGTCGTTGTCCTCCCTCAGTCAAAGCGCGTCTTCGTCTTTCTCTTCAACGCAAAGAACGTCTTCTATGTCCTGCTCCACTCAAAGTGCGTCTTCTTCTTCCTCCTTCAACGCAAAGCGCGTCTTCGTCTTCCTCTTTAACGCAAAGCGCGTCGTATTCTTCCTCTTGAACGCAAAAGCGTCTTCGTCTTCCTCTTCAACGCAAAGCTCGTCTTGTTCGTCCTCCCTTACGCAAAGCGCGTCTTCTTTGTCCTTTCCACGCAAAGCGCGTCTAAGTCTTCCTCTTCAACGCAAAGCGCGTCTTATCCTTCCTCTTAAAGGCAAAGCACGTCTTCGTTTTCATCTTCAACGCAAAGCGCGTCTTGTTCTTCCTCCCCCACTCAAAGTGCGTCTTTTTCTTCCTCGTACAACGCAAAGCGCGTCTTCGTCTTTTTTTTTAACGAAAAGCGCGTAGTATTCTTCCTCTTCAACGCAAACCGCGTCTTGTATGTCCTCCCCCACTCAAAGTGCGTCTTTTTCTTCCTCTTACAACTCAAAGCGCGTCTTGTTTATCCTCCCTTACGCAAAGCGCGTCTTGTTTGTCCTCCCTTACGCAAAGCGCGTCTTCTTTGTCCTTCCCACGCAAAGCGCGTCTTCGTCTTCCTGTGTAACGCAAAGCGCGTCTTGTTTGTCCTCCGTTACGCAAAGCGCTTCTTCGTCTTCCTTTTCAACGCAAAGCGCGTCTTGTTCTTTCTCCCCCGCGCGAAGCGCCTCTTCTTTGTCCTCCCTCAGTCAAAGCGCTTCTTCGTCTTCCTTTTCAACGCAAAGCGCGTCTTGTTTGTCCTCCCCACGCAAAGCGCTTCTTCGTCTTCCTCTTCAACGCAAAGCGCGTCTTGTTTGTCATCCCAACGCAAAGCGCTTCTTCGTCTTCCTCTACAACGCAAAGCGCGTCTTCGTCTTTCTCTTCAACGCAAAGCGCGTCTTCTATGTCCTATCCGACTCAAAGTGCGTTTTCTTCTTCCTCTTCAACGCAACGCACGTCTTATTGTTCCTCTTCAATGCAAAGCGCGTCTTCGTCTTTCTTTTCAACGCAAATCGCGTCTTGTTTGTCCTTCCTTACGCAACGCGCGTCTTCTTTGTCTTCCCCACGCAAAGCGCTTCTTCGTCTTCCTCTTCAACGCAAAGCGCGTTTTATCCTTCCTCTTAAAGGCAAAGCACGTCTTCGTTTTCCTCTTCAACGCAAAGCGCGTCTTGTTCTTCTTCCCCCCCGCGAAGCGCGTCTTCTTTGTCCTCCCCGAGTCAAAGCGCGTCCTCATCTTCCTTTTCAACGCAACGCGCGTCTTTGTCTTCATCTTCAACGGAAGGTTTTTTTTGTCCCCCCATAGTCAAAGAGCGTTTTTTTCTTCCTCTTCAACGCAACAAACGTCTTATTCTTCCTCTTCAACGCAATGCGCGTCTTCGTCTTCCTCTTCAACGCAAAGCGCGTCTTGTTTGTCCTCCCTTACGCAAAGCGCGTCTTCTTTGTCCTCTCCACGCAAAGCGCTTCTTCGTTGTCCTCTTCAACGCAAAGCGCGTCTTATCCTTTCTCTTAAAGGCAAAGCGCGTCTTCGTCTTCCTCTTCAACGCAAAGCGCTTCTTGTTCTTCCTCCCACACGCGAAGCGCGTCTTCTCTTTTCTCCCCCAGTCAAAGCGCGTCTTCGTCTTACTCTTTAACGCGAAGCGCGTCTTGTTTGTCCTCCCTTACGCAAAGCGCGTCTTCTTTGTCCTCCCCACGCAAAGCGCTTCTTCGTTGTCCTCTTCAACGCAAAGCGCGTCGTATCCTTTCTCTTAAAGGCAAAGCGCGTCTTCGTCTTCCTCTTCAACGCAAAGCGCGTCTTGTTCTTCCTCCCACACGCGAAGCGCGTCTTCTCTTTTCTCCCCCAGTCAAAGCGCGTCTTCGTCTTACTATTTAACGCGAAGCGCGTCTTCTTTGTCCTCCCTCAGTCAAAGCGCGTCTTCGTCTTCCTCTTCAACGCAAAGCGCGTCTTGTTTGTCTTCCTTACGCAAAGCGCTTCTTTGTTTTCCTCTTCAACGCAAAGCGCGTCTTGTTTGTCCTCCCTTACGCAAAGCGCGTCTTCTTTGTCCTCCCCACGCAAAGCGCTTCTTCGTTGTCCTCTTCAACGCAAAGCGCGTCGTATCCTTTCTCTTAAAGGCAAAGCGCGTCTTCGTCTTCCTCTTCAACGCAAAGCGCGTCTTGTTCTTCCTCCCACACGCGAAGCGCGTCTTCTCTTTTCTCCCCCAGTCAAAGCGCGTCTTCGTCTTACTATTTAACGCGAAGCGCGTCTTCTTTGTCCTCCCCCAGTAAAAGCGCGTCTTCGTCTTCCTCTTCAACGCAAAGCGCGTCTTGTTTGTCTTCCTTACGCAAAGCGCTTCTTTGTTTTCCTCTTCACGCAAAGCGCGTCTTGTTTGTCTTCCCCACGCAAAGCGCTTCTTCGTCTTCCTCTACAACGCAAAGCGCGTCTTGTTCTTCCTCCCCCGCGCGAAGCGCGTCCTCTTTGTCCTCCTCGAGTCAAAGCGCGTCTTAATCTTTCTCGTTAACGCGAAGCGCGTCTTCTTCTTCCTCTTCAACGGAACGCGCGTCTTCGAGTTCCTTTTCAACGCGAAGCGCTTCTTCGTTGTCCTCCCTCAGTCAAAGCGCGTCTTCGTCTTTCTCTTCAACGCAAAAACGTCTTCAATGTCTTCCCCCACTCAAAGTGCGTCTTCTTCTACCTCTTAGAAGGCAAAGCGCGTCTTTGTCTTCCTTTTTAACGCAAAGCGCGTCGTATTCTTCCTCTTGAACGCAAACCGCGTCTTTGTCTTCCTCTTCAACGCAAAGCGCGTCTTGTTTGTCCTTCCTTACGCAAAGCGCGTCTTCTTTGTCTTTCCCACGCAAAGCGCGTCTTCGTCTTCCTGTTCAACGCAAAGCGCGTCTTTTTTGTCCTTCCTTACGCAAAGCGCGTCTTCTTTGACCTCCCCACACAAACCGCGTCTTCGTCGTCCTCTTCAACGCAAAGCGCGTCTTGTTTGTCCTCCCTTACGCAAAGCGCGTCTTCTTTGTCCTTCCCACGCAAAGCGCGTCTTCGTCTTCCTCTTCAACGCAAAGCGCGTCTTCGTGTTCCTCTTTAACGCAAAGCGGGTCTTGTTGGTCCTGCCCCACGCAAAGCCCGTCTTGTTTGTCCTCCCCACGCAAAGCGCTTCTTTGTCTTCCTCTTCAACGCAAAGCGCGTCTTGTTTGTCCTTCCCACGCAAAGCGCTTCTTCGTCTTCCTCTACAACGCAAAGCGCGTCTTGTTCTTCCTCCCCCGCGCGAAGCGCGTCTTGTTCTTCCTCCTCGCGCGAAGCGCGTCCTCTTTGTCCTCCTCGAGTCAAAGCGCGTCTTAATCTTTCTCTTTAACGCGAAGCGCGTCTTCTTCTTCCTCTTCAACGGAACGCGCGTCTTCGAGTTCCTTTTTAACGCGAAGCGCTTCTTCGTTGTCCTCCCTCAGTCAAAGCGCGTCTTCGTCTTTCTCTTCAACGCAAAGAACGTCTTCAATGTCTTCACCCACTCAAAGTGCGTCTTCTTCTTCCTCTTACAACGCAAAGCGAGTCTTCGTCTTCCTTTTTAACGCAAAGCGCGTCGTATTATTCCACTTGAACGCAAAGCGCGTCTTCTTCTTCCTCTTCATCGCAAAGCGCGTCTTGTTTGTCCTTCACTTACGCAAAGCGCGTCTTCTTTGTCTTTCCCACGCAAAGCGCGTCTTCGTCTTCCTGTTCAACGCAAAGCGCGTCTTGTTTGTCCTCCCTTACGCAAAGCGCGTCTTTTTTGACCTCCCCAACGCAAACCGCGTCTTCGTCTTCCTCTTCAACGCAAAGCGCGTCTTGTTTGTCCTCTCTTACGCAAAGCGCGTCTTCTTTGTCCTTCCCACGCAAAGCGCGTCATCGTCTTCCTCTTCAACGCAAAGCGCGTCTTCGTGTTCCTCTTCAACGCAAAGCCCGTCTTCTTTGTCCTCCTTCACGCAAAGCGCGTCTTCGTCTTCCTCTTCAACGCAAAGCGCGTCTTCGTGTTTCTCTTCAACGCAAAGCGCGTCTTCTATGTCCCATCCGACTCAAAGTGCGTTTTCTTCTTCCTCTTCAACGCAACGCACGTCTTATTGTTCCTCTTCAACGCAAAGCGCGTCTTCGTCTTCCTCTTCAACGCAAAGCGCGTCTTGTTTGTCCTTCCTTACGCAACGCGCGTCTTCTTTGTCTTCCCCACGCAAAGCGCTTCTTTGTCTTCCTCTTCAACGCAAAGCGCGTTTTATCCTTCCTCTTAAAGGCAAAGCGCGTCTTCGTTTTCCTCTTCAACGCAAAGCGCGTCTTGTTCTTCCTCCCCCCCGCGAAGCGCGTCTTCTTTGTCCTCCCCCAGTCAAAGCGCGTCTTAATCTTTCTCTTTAACGCGAAGCGCGTCTTCTTCTTCCTCTTTAACGGAACGCGCGTCTTCGAGTTCCTTTTTAACGCGAAGCGCTTCTTCGTTGTCCTCCCTCAGTCAAAGCGCGTCTTCGTCTTTCTCTTCAACGCAAAAACGTCTTCAATGTCTTCCCCCACTCAAAGTGCGTCTTCTTCTTCCTCTTAGAAGGCAAACCGCGTCTTTGTCTTCCTCTTCAACGCAAAGCGCGTCTTGTTTGTCCTTCCTTACGCAAAGCGCGTCTTCTTTGTCTTTCCCACGCAAAGCGCGTCTTCGTCTTCCTGTTCAACGCAAAGCGCGTCTTGTTTGTCCTTCCTTACGCAAAGCGCGTCTTCTTTGACCTCCCCACACAAACCGCGTCTTCGTCTTCCTCTTCAACGCAAAGCGCGTCTTGTTTGTCCTCTCTTACGCAAAGCGCGTCTTCTTTGTCCTTCCCACGCAAAGCGCGTCATCGTCTTCCTCTTCAACGCAAAGCGCGTCTTCGTGTTCCTCTTCAACGCAAAGCGGGTCTTGTTGGTCCTGCCCCACGCAAAGCCCGTCTTGTTTGTCCTCCCCACGCAAAGCGCTTCTTTGTCTTCCCCTTCAACGCAAAGCGCGTCTTGTTTGTCCTCCCCACGCAAAGCGCTTCTTCGTCTTCCTCTACAACGCAAAGCGCGTCTTGTTCTTCCTCCCCCGCGCGAAGCGCGTCTTCTTTGTCCTCCCCCAGTCAAAGCGCGTCTTAATCTTTCTCTTTAACGCGAAGCGCGTCTTCTTCTTCCTCTTCAACGGAACGCGCGTCTTCGAGTTCCTTTTTAACGCGAAGCGCTTCTTCTTTGTCCTCCCTCAGTCAAAGCGCGTCTTCGTTTTTCTCTTCAACGCAAAAACGTCCTCAATGTCTTCCTCCACTCAAAGTGCGTCTTCTTCATTCTCTTAGAAGGCAAAGCGCGTCTTTGTCTTCCTTTTTAACGCAAAGCGCGTCGTATTCTTCCTCTTGAACGCAAACCGCGTCTTCGTCTTCCTCTTAAACGCAAAGCGCGTCTTGTTTGTCCTTCCTTACGCAAAGCGCGTCTTTTTTTGTCTTTCCCACGCGAAGCGCGTCTTCGTCTTCCTGTTAAACGCAAAGCGCGTCTTGTTTGTCCTCCCTTACGCAAAACGCGTCTTCTTTGACCTCCCCACACAAACCGCGTCTTCGTCTTCCTCTTCAACGCAAAGCGCGTCTTGTTTGTCCTCCCTTACGCAAAGCGCGTCTTTTTCTTCCTCCCCCGCGCGAAGCGCGTCCTCTTTGTCCTCCCCCAGTCAAAGCGCGTCTTAATCTTTCTCTTTAACGCGAAGCGCGTCTTCTTCTTCCTCTTCAACGGAACGCGCGTCTTTGAGTTCCTTTTTAACGCGAAGCGCTTCTTCGTTGTCCTCCCTCAGTCAAAGCGCGTCTTCGTTTTTCTCTTCAACGCAAAAACGTCCTCAATGTCTTCCCCCACTCAAAGTGCGTCTTCTTCATTCTCTTAGAAGGCAAAGCGCGTCTTTGTCTTCCTTTTTAACGCAAAGCGCGTCGTATTCTTCCTCTTGAACGCAAACCGCGTCTTCGTCTTCCTCTTCAACGCAAAGCGCGTCTTGTTTGTCCTTCCTTACGCAAAGCGCGTCTTTTTTTGTCTTTCCCACGCAAAGCGCGTATTCGTCTTCCTGTTAAACGCAAAGCGCGTCTTGTTTGTCCTCCCTTACGCAAAACGCGTCTTCTTTGACCTCCCCACACAAACCGCGTCTTCGTCTTCCTCTTCAACGCAAAGCGCGTCTTGTTTGTCCTCCCTTACGCAAAGCGCGTCTTCTTTGTCCTTCCCACGCAAAGCGCGTCTTCGTCTTCCTCTTCAACGCAAAGCGCGTCTTCGTGTTCCTCTTTAACGCAAAGCGGGTCTTGTTGGTCCTCCTTCACGCAAAGCGCGCCTTTTTTCGCTCTTTAACGCAAAGCGCTTCTTCGTCGCCTTCCCTCATTCAAAGCGCGTCTTCGTCTTTCTCTTCAACGCAAAGCGCGTCTTCTATGTCCCATCCGACTCAAAGTGCGTTTTCTTCTTCCTCTTCAACGCAACGCACGTCTTATTGTTCCTCTTCAACGCAAAGCGCGTCTTCGTCTTCCTCTTCAACGCAAAGCGCGTCTTGTTTGTCCTCCCTTACGCAAAGCGCGTCTTCTTTGTACTCCCCACGCAAAGCGCTTCTTCGTCTTTCTCTTTAACACAAAGCGCGTCTTGTTTGTCCTCCCTTACGCAAAGCGCGTCTTCTTTGTCCTCCCCACGCAAAGCGCTTCTTCGTCTTCCTCTTCAACGCAAAGCGCGTCTTATCCTTACTCTTAAAGGCAAAGCGCGTCTTTGTCTTCCTCTTCAACGCAAAGCGCGTCTTGTTCTTCCTCCCACACGCGAAGCGCGTCTTCTCTTTTCTCCTTCAGTCAAAGCGCGTCTTCGTCTTACTCTTTAACGCGAAGCGCGTCTTCTTAGTCCTCCCCGAGTCAAAACGCGTCTTCTTCTTCCTCTTCAACGCAAAGCTTGTCTTATTTTTCCTCTTTAACGCTACGCGCGTCTTATTGTCTCTCTTCAACGCAAAGCGCGTCTTCGTCTTCCTCTCCAACGCAAAGCGCGTCTTGTTCTTCCTCCCCCACGCGAAGCGCGTTTTCTTTGTCCTCCCCCACTCAAAGCGCGTCTTTTTCTTCCTCTTCAACGCAAAGCGCGTCTTCGTCTTCCTCTTTAACGCAAAGCGCGTCTTATTCTTCCACTTCAACGCAAAGCGCGTCTTCGTCTTCCTCTTCAACGCAAAGCGCGTCTTGTTTGTCCTTCCTTACGCAAAGCGCGACTACTTTGTTTTCCCCACGCAAACCGCGTCTTCGTCTTTCTCTTAAACACAAAGCGCGTCTTGTTTGTCCTCCCTTACGCAAAGCGCGTCTTCTTTGTCCTCCCCACGCAAAGCGCTTCTTCGTCTTCCACTTCAACGCAAAGCGCGTCTTCGTCTTCCTCTCCAACGCAAAGCGCGTCTTGTTCTTCCTCCCACACGCGAAGCGCGTTTTCTTTGTCCTTCCCACGCAAAGCGCGTCTTCGTCTTCCTCTTCTACGCAAAGCGCATCTTATTCTTATTCCTTAACGCAAAGCGCGTCTTCGAGTTTAACTTTAACGCAAAGCGGGTCTTGTTGGTCCTCCCCTACGCAAAGCGCGTCTTCTTTGTCCTCCCCCACGCAAAGCTCGTCTTTTTTTCGCTCTTAAACGCGAAGCACTTCTTCGTTGTCCTCCCTCAGTCAAAGCGCGGGAACTGTGTTATTAACATTTTTGATTTTTGGTGGACTTTAAAATACGGGATCATGTCTTTGTGTTTAAGGGAAGTAAATGGAAGTCAATCAGTAGAATTCGGTTGGTGATTTAACCGAGTGGGAGTGCTAGAATTAACGGATTATATATATTTTTCGTTTACATTTAACGAATTTTTCATTGTTTAAAAATAAAATTTTAAAAGGAACGTTAACCGCGCAGGTTATTTCCGAAAACCGAATTAACCAAATCCAGGTGTTTCAAGAAGAATTGTTACAAAGGGTAGAAATATAGTCAATTTTTTTTCGAATCAAATGCAGGAAAATCTTGCATCTATCTTAATCACTATGCAATCTTTCTTTGTATAAAATGAATAAATGTAGATTTCTATTAAATATAAAATTGCACCATTTAATCGGAATGATTAAAAATATAATTACGGGTCAAGTGTGTGGATGCACAAACTTAGAATAACAAATCAGAGGAAGAATTGCAGGCCAAATTAACTAACATTCACACAAACAGGTTGAAGGGTGATTTTCATTAGTATTATACGGACTCTGATATTTTTCGATATTCTCGAAGGCCAGTTTCATATCTCATCTTAGTTAATTTTGTCAACGTCTCGTCTTTTTTATAATCCATATTTTGATTCGGCAATTTATACTTCGTTTTAAATCTGCCGGTATGAATTTGGCAGTTTTTACCAAACGATCAACACAATGAATGTCGCGCACTGTGGCTCGCCAGATAGGAGAAGCTTTCGTAGAGTTTTCTGGAAATTTGGCATAGATGGCGTCCCCAGTTTAATCTACAAATCGTCCCATGGATATTGCTCTATAATATTCTCGTTACACGCAGTTAAATAAAAAAAATTTCCATCCGATACTCCGTTGAACCACTTTGATTGGTCACACGGGATTTTGAAATAGTTTAAGCTGCCGGTGTAATAGGTAACCACTTTTAAAAAATAGTAATTTGTTATGCATTTTCGCTATTTTGAAGTCACAGAGGATGACGAAATCGCCTTGCTTAATGCACATAGGCGTCGATCCCAAACTACTAATCTTATTCACGCTCGCTCGGTTAATAACTTGTTATTCATGCTATTGCGAATTTGACTCTGCTAGCCTGCCATGAAAAGTACTTATTACGGTTATCGGCTTCTTGTTGAAGCTGTCTAAACTGACTAAAGTTAGGTTTGCTCACGGCTTCTGACTTAAATGAGAAATGTTAGTAAAGAAAGACAAATTAAATAGCTAATATTGTGTGTTTGACAAGCGAAAATTGTTATTTCATACTAGATGATATAAAACAAACATTATTTAGAGTAAACTCTGCTAAAAGTAAAAACGTGAACTTTTTTAACAGAAGTAATTGTGATATTTGTTTAAGTATTACAAAATATCTTGATTAATTGAAACGGTTTTATTTTAATTGTATAGACGTTCACTTTTTTTATTGCTATTCATGACCTAAGTTTATATTATCGACTGTTTGAATCGCCACTTTTCGAATATTCATGCGAAAATTCTTTTTAAATCCGTAAATTCTGAAATATTCAGCAGAGAATATTCAAAAGCTTGCATCCGTATGCTTTCCCTCCAAAATCTACCGATTGCCAACCTAGGACACTTATTTGAAATAATAAGGCAAGAAAGGCGCCTTTTCTGTTTAGGCAATGACACTGGTCACGGTTACAGCTTGCAATTCAGTGAGGCTCATAACTTTTTACTGGCCAATACTCAGTTATTTGGTTCCCACCAAACACGGTGTATCTCATCCGCCCCACCGAAAACCCCACTGGGATCATTGGTCACTTAAACAGACCGACAGCGGAACACACCGCTCTGACGTGAGTGTCATTCCGCCCTCTATGATTGGCGGGTTACACCTCGACACCGATTTCGTCCTCCAGGCTGCCAATCGAAGTAATGTCAAAACTTACGGTCAGCGTGCGCTTCGTATCGGCCTCGGATTGGTGCGCATCTTCCCGTTCACATTTATCGCGACTGATGTCCGTCATGCAATCTTAGGTTTTAACTTCCATTTCACTTTGTCCATCCGGTTCCCTTATATTGTCGTGACCGTGAAAGCCTCCTTTTGTATTTATACACATAAACCTATTTCCGTTTACTGGCGCGCGGTCGCATACTTAAAGTTGCAAATTTGTGTCATTAAATCAAGAGAACAAACTTGATTATATTTCAGTCTGCGTTCTAATTCGTTATCGTTTTAAGACGCGTATGTCATAAAAAGGCTTTGTGGTTTTAAGTATCGTTGGCACTGAACTACCACCGGGTCAATAATTGTGACCTCTGTGCCTTCTAATATGGGCAAACCATATATAGTTTGCGTGGATATCTGCAGCCACATTGCGTGGTTGAGTCCTTACAAGAATTGCACTTAGATGACCTGGTGTGATGGATTGGGTGTGTTATAGCGGAACCAAAATTAGAAGTGCTTGGTTTCTCTCTTTCTTTCGAGATAATTAACATTATGAATGCATAAAAGAAATGTTGTGCCTTGTAAAATAGCAAAATAGACTTTAATTACATTTAAACGGTCACATAAAATTATAAATTTGCAAGTATTGTGCGTCTGTCGATCAATGCAGATTAACTAAACGATTATACAAATAATTATAGCGGTTGGTTAATCTGATGCACAAGTAGCGATGATTATATGACTCGATAAATTGCGTTTTAATTATGGGCTCTTCGAAGCAGAACATAGGTAAGTCGCTAGAACACGAGATTGTTCAAAAAATCTGCGTGGGTTCAAGAAAATCCCGGGGAACGGCAAACAATAATGGAAACGATACACACATGGACGAAGATACATGCGATTGGATGAATGGAATTGCTGCTTCGAGCGCCTAAGTAGCTTTTCGGAGTGCACTTAAAAACTGCCGACTTGAAATTGTTTCTTCGATTTGCCAATTAGAACAAAGTGGTTTCGATGTGACGACGAACTTTCACCGATAGCAATGCTGAACCAAGATGGAATAGTCTGATTTATTATATTGAACCATTTATACAATTTTACGAGGCTCCAATTTAGTTATCAACACTAGCTCGTTTGTAGGGCGGAGTTTGTTTAATAAAGTGTTAAATGCTTCATTACAGCAAATATAATACAGAACGTCATGGCATATCGTTTTCATCGATTAGATGACATTTAATTTCCCATGAAAGCAGTTCCAATGGCTATTAAAGTCACGATTGCGGTATGCGTCTATCAGAGTCGGCACATTATGTAAAAGGAAGCGATTGGTTGCCTTGAACAATAAAAGATATCCGTTTCGCGGATACATTTAAAGGTCTCATCCTTTCAAAAAAAATGTTAAAGGTTTAAAGCCATAAAGTTCGCAATGGACCATAGGCGATTGTAATTATGCGGCCTGCTCAGTATCAAGCAAATGAAAGTGTTTCCGTAAACGGCTTCTTGCTTTTGCTTGTATTGTAGTATTTGAGTCTAGTGTAGCTGAAATTTATTGATCCTTCGGCTTTAACGTATCCACGTTTTTGCGTGCAATCTTATGATCAGGTCATGAATGAATTTTGCAAAACCGGAAATAAATGAAAGTCAAAGATTCCCATGCAAACTATTCCACGCAAAAGCATTGCCCTTATGAATTAAAAGAAAAATGCAAATATTATGATGTCGCTCTTATTTTGCTTAAATGAATGATAAGAATATAACATCAAATACCAACACAAAATGCATAAATGATAGGTGAAGACGTCAAGGGTTTATATTGGTTGACTTCAGAAGGAGGACCATTGATGGTTGGGGAAATGAATTCGTGTCCGTAACCGAGATCACCGTTAATTCCTGTTTCGCAATCCCTTTCAGTGTAGCGGTGACTAATTGCAAAGGTGACAAGTCAATGAATTACTCGTAATCAAAAATTCTGAACATAATCTTTTAAGTTCAATTTCTATTTTTAACAAATTATTAATTAATTAAATAAGACAAAAATAAAATATCAAATTCAGCGATCTTTGCGGCAAAATTGATCGCTGAATGTCTAAAATCAATTCGATGTCGTTCGCAATAAATTTATATAATAGTTGGCTCTGTTGCATTCACACCGTCCTGGTGTTATACATCATTTATTAAGCCTACATGTTTTATCCTTTTCTAAATAAATTCGTAAACTAATATTGATCTTTAATTAAACATGGGAATTTAAAAAAATAAACTGGAACCGACAGAGCTTGTGTATCCAATGTGTAACTCACAGGGCAAAAATTTGTAGCACGGTGATTTTGATGCCGACGAGCAGTCTTGTCGATTCTCAAACACAGTTGTCTTATTCATTCCATCTCGGCTATAGAGCGTCTAAATATAAAATAAAAAGCATAAGACATCCTTTATCTATGCTATTTCAAAATGTCGTTACGAACTTGAAAATGCGCAGGTATGACATAACGTTCTTCGTCAATTAAATCATTCGTTGCTGTGATTGATCGTTCTTGATCTACAAAGTGTCAAAACATGATTGTCTTGTGCAATATATTGTTTTAACTTGCAGTGAAACCACCTTCTTCAACACCATCCGAGTGAATGATATTAACAGCCGTTTCAGTTGGACCCAAACTGTAAAACACCATTTTCGCCGATTTGGATTGCACTTCACCGTGAATGTAAATGGCGTCGTCAGCTAAAGCAATGTAAAAAACATAAAAGGCATTGAATATTAACGACCAATGAGAGACTGAGAAACGTACGCTTTGAAATGCAGAAGTCGTGGCTTTTCGGGCATTTTAAATCAGCGAAATAAATATTGTCCTTCTTCACGACCTACAGACATGAATAGTCGTAGAATAGATTTACCATCGGCGCAAAATTTAGTTTAAGCGGAATTTCAAATGGTTCGTTCGGCTTGACGTAGTGGTAGCAAATATCTGCTTTGCATATTGGACCACAGTTTTCTAATCAACAGTCAAAAACAAATGCGATTATGAATAAAGCCAACGAAAACACAATAAGAATTTGCAAACAGATTGTTTAAATCGAAGTATTTAATATATTTTAAAATAAGCTTGTTTCAAATATCTTTTAAACTGGAAAATTAAAATTTAAATACACATTAAACTGTTTTTAAACCCAAAAACTAAAAAAACGAACGTTCTGGAGGTGTTGAATTAAAAACAAGCGTCATTGACTGTTGCGAATCGTAAAAGGATTCTTTAAATGTGATGACCGCTTCTGTTGTTTTAAAGGTTCCTTTGAGTGTGACTTTCACTTATTGTGGACAAAAAAGAAACATATTGTGAATAGAGGCACTTCCTAATAACAAAATGTATCGATAGTATCCAGCTTAAACTCACCGGGCAAGTATTTGTAACATGGAGAGATTGATTGTGATGTGCAGTCAACATGATTTTCAAAGTAAATCCTTTGATTCATTCCATCGTTTGCATAGAGTGTCTTAAGGGAAAAACGAATACAATTTGCCTCATGTTCATACAATGCAAAACATGGCGCAACTTACGTGAAAGTGCTGACGTATGACGTAGCGCTTTTCGTAAATAACGTTATTGGTTGCGGTCATTGGTGGCATGTCAACTACAAAAAGCACAAAAATCAACATCGAGCGTAATAAATATCTCCTAGTTTCATTTAACATACCAAACCTGTGGGTGATATTAACAACAGTTTCAGTCCCACCCAAACTCGAAAAAACCATTTCCTTTATATTCGATGTCACTGTCCCATGAATATAAATGGCTTCATCATCTAGAGGGAACAAAGTAAATGTTTTACTAAAGCCCATTGACAAGCTAGTTGCGTTCTTTAAAACGTACGTTTCAAAAGACAGATGTCACGGTCGTTCGGGCAATCCACGTCGAAGAAACTAAGTCCGTTCAAAGTAGCGATCTACAAACATGTAAAATGATATTAAAAAAACGGGTTTTTACCATCGGCGAAAAATTGAGTTTTAGTGGAAGCTTGAATTGTTCGTTCGGCTTGGCGTTGAAGAGGCACAATTCAGTCTTGCACATCGGACAGCACTTTTCTAATGCACAATAAATAAGGTTGATTGAAAAAGCGAAATTTCGGTTCTATTAATAAAATTAATGAATAATTGTTTTGAAAAGCAAAGGAAATAGGATTATAATTTTAAAAAGAATACGGTCATAATTCAAATAATTAATGAATCAGATCATAAGATGGATGAAAATATTAATTTTCCAGGACATCTAAGAAACGCACGACTAATTTTTGGTCACAGAACTCGAAAGCATACCTTCTGGAAGGGTTGAATTTAAAACCAGGGTCATTGAATTTTGAGAATCGTAGAGGGTTTCTTCCAACGTAATAACCGTTGGTGGTTTCCGAATTGTTCCTTGTAGGACAGCTCTTGCTAGTATTGGACAAATTTGAGACCAATGGTAAGTGAACACTCGTTATCATTGAAAACAGCGCTGCACTCACCTGGCAAGTATTTGTAGCATGGAGAGATCGATTCAGCTGAGCAGTCACGCTTATTATCGAAATAGATCCTTTCATCCATTTCATCACGGGCATAGAGCCACTAATGTCAAATAAACTGGTCAAATACTGTTTAAGTTATACAATTCCAGACATTGCGTCACTTACGTAAAAGTGTTGGCGTATGACATATTGTTTGTGGTTAATAACGTTATTTGTCGCCGTAATTCGTGGCATTTCACCTGCAGAAAGCAAAGGAATAAAACGCGAGCATAAAAATATCCTATAGATGCAAAAAACCGACCTTTTTCGGCAACATTCACGTGAGTGATTTTACTAGCTCCGACAATTTTATTGGCTTTGCTAAAGACTAATTCCTCTGCTGTGCATCCCACTGTCCCATGAATGAATATCGTTTCATTAACTACAATACAATATTGTTCGAATCGCAAAATCCAAATTAGCCTTACATGAAAGACAGAAGTCTTGATTGTTCGAGCATTCCAAGTTGGTGTGATTGATGTTGTCCCATGTGGCGAACTGCAGTTATGAATTATTTAAAAGATCACAGAAACGCATTTACCATTACTGGATGTTTCATATGAAGCGGAATTGTGAATATTTCATCTGGCTTAACATTGACCAGATGAATATCCGTTCGGAACATTGAACCCGAAACTATTAATAAGATATGTATTATATTAACGCGAAATAAACTAATATAAATCAATAAGACTTGCTCTGGAGAAGTGTCGACAGGACTGTTGTGAGGTTCATTTCCAATTGAATTTTGACCGCACAAGCACGCCGTATGTGCCTTTTATTTTGTTGCTTTGTGAGTGCGCCATGCATCGTTTATCAATCACACCACACTGTGCATGCATTCAGCAAGGCAATTTCATCATCCTCTGTGTTTCATCATCTATCTATTGTGACTCCAAAATAGTGACAATGCATAACACAAGGTTTACAACGTGACAATCTTTTAATGGCATCGTCATCGTAGATAACAGACCGTCGATAATAAATTCCGGTCTAACCTTACAAATTAGAACGAGTAGTAAAATACGATGATTACAAATTCAGCATTGCTATTGCAATCATTAAAGTAATTAATAACCGCAATAAATTTAGTTAATACGACCTATTCTACCGACCAAAGAATTCCTTATTTATTCCTATATTGTAAATAATATCGCACTCAATATGGATTACAATTTCACTATGGCGGGCCATTGCACTAAATGCATTACGCAAGGTCAACTAGGTACAATTGCTGTGATCACATAATCACGCTATTTTGCATGGAGACATAAAGTCCGGCTAAATGAATCAAACATCGCAGATCTAAAAATGCCGGCTCGTGCGTGAATTTGATGAATATAATTATCATGGTATATTCTATTTTTTTTGCAAACAGGAAGATATTGGTCAATTTCTAAAATCGATGTGAACAGACGCATTTGTGCTGTTTATTAGCCAGTTTTAATATGATTTACATCAGACAGGCTTCTCCGAAAGCACGCATTGTTTGCGGACATTGGGTCATTTAAAAATATAGTTGCTTCTGTTGACTTATCTGTCTGGACAAGAGACAGTTATCGTATTCTGCAATGTACATTTGATCATTTATTTTACGCTTAACAATTTGGTCGTTATGATCTCATTTATGCGTGCATTCAGCAAAGCAATTTCGTCATCCTCTGTGTTACATCATCTATCTATTGTGACTCCAAAATAGTGACAATGCATAACACAAGGTTTTCGACGTGTGAATCTTTTGACGGCATCGGCATCGCTGATAAGAGACCGTTGATAATAAATTCCGGTCGAACCTTACAAATTAGGACAGTTATTTAGAACGAGCAGTAAAATACGATGATTACAAATTCGGAATTGCTATTGCAATCATTAATAATAATAAATTTTGTAAATACGACCTTTTCGACCGACGAAAGCATTCCTTATTTATTCCTATATTGTAAATAATATCGCACTCAATATGGATTGCAATTTCACAAAAACGTGCCATCGCACTGAATGCATTTCATCAGGTCAATCAGGTACACTTATTAGGACCACATAATCACGCGTGCAACTGTTGCACCGGAGAGTGCATTGTCTTGCCATTGCTTGGTTGTCATCGTTTTATATGCAAATTAAGGTAAGATGCCTCCTTTTTTGTAGTCGATTCTCAAACCCCGTTGTCGTATTAGTGGTTGAACCTAAAAATAATTGAATCGCATTTAACTTTCAGAAAGTCTAGCTATAAATCTAAAAATGCCGATGTATGACATCTCGCACTGCTGTTATCGTAAGACGTGCCACTGAGGACACCAGAGAAATATAAATCGATTGTTATAAATATCGTTGGACTCTATTTAAACCACAATGCGCCTGAATGATATAAACAGTTGTTTCAATTCCAGCTGAACTGTAAAAAACCCAAATTTTCTTCGTTGTTGATCTATAATGGAGACCAATAACCCAGAGATGACCTTAGGTATGATGGACCAAACGACGATAAACATTTGCTACGCTACTGTCTCCGCGGTTATCTATTACAGTGATTGTTGATTGTTCTAGTAATTTAAAAAGAGAGATGCAGGCATGTTTAAACTGTACCGCGCAGCTGGTTTTTGCGTACCGCTGAAGTTTCCTTCTACATTTTATTGTCGCTGTTTGCCTTAATAAGTCGCTATTTTTGTGTTTCCCCAACGGAAAGGTAAATCTGGCTTAGTCGAAAACCGAAGGCTACACGGTCCGAAA
>JAPUBX010003513.1:0-16060 GCA_028672205.1 Proteocephalus fallax
GGGGAGGACAAAGAAGACGCGTTTTGCGTCGGGGAGGACGAAGTAGACATGCGTTGAGTAGGGGACGACAAAGAAGGCGCGCTTTGCGTCGAAGAGGAAGAAGACGACGCGCTTTGAGTAGAGGAGGACGAAGAAGACGCTTTTGCGTCGGGGAGGACAAAGAAGACGCGCTTTGCGTTGGGGAGGACAAAGAAGACGCGCTTTGCGTTGAAGAGGAAGAAGAGACGCGCTTTGCGTTGAAGAGGACAGAAGAAGACGCGCTTTGCGTTGAAGAGGACAGAAGAAGACGCGCTTTGACGTGAGGGAGGACAAAGAAGACGCGCTTTGCGTTGAAGAGGAAGACGAAGACGCGCTTTGCGTAGGGGAGGACAAAGAAGACGCGTTTTGCGTCGGGGAGGACAAAGAAGACATGCGTTGAGTAGGGGACGACAAAGAAGACGCGCTTTGCGTTGAAGAGGAAGAAGACGACGCGCTTTGAGTAGAGGAGGACAAAGAAGACGCTTTTGCGTCGGGGAGGACAAAGTAAGACATGCGCTTTGAGTAGGGGAGGACGAAGAAGACGCGCTTTGCGTTGAAGAGGAAGAAGAAGACGCGCTTTGCGTTGAAGAGGAAGAAGAAGACGCGCTTTGACGTAGGGAGGACAAAGAAGACGCGCTTTGCGTTGAGGAGGACAGAAGAAGACGCGCTTTGCGTTGAGGAGGACAGAAGAAGACGCGCTTTGCGTTGAAGAGGAAGAAGAAGACGCGCTTTGACGTAGAGGGACGACAAAGAAGACGCGCTTTGCGTCGAAGAGGAAGAAGACGACGCGCTTTGAGTAGGGGAGGACAAAGAAGACGCTTTTCCGTCGGGGAGGACAAAGAAGACATGCGTTGAGTAGGGGACGACAAAGAAGACGCGCTTTGCGTCGAAGAGGAAGAAGACGACGCGCTTTGAGTAGGGGAGGACAAAGAAGACGCGCTTTGCGTTGAGGAGGAAGAACAAGACGCGCTTTGCGTTGAAGAGGAAGAAGAAGACGCGCTTTGCGTTGAGGAGGACAGAAGAAGACGCGCTTTGCGTCGGGGAGGACAAAGAAGACGCGCTTTGCGTTGAAGAGGAAGACGAAGACGCGCTTTGCGTCGAAGAGGACAGAAGAAGACGCGCTTTGCGTTGAAGAGGAAGACGAAGACGCGCTTTGCGTCGGGGAGGACAAAGAAGACATGCGCTTTGCGTTGAGGAGGACGACAAAGAAGGCGCGCTTTGCGTCGAAGAGGAAGAAGAAGACGCGCTTTGACGTAGAGGAGGACAAAGAAGACGCTTTGCGTCGGGGAGGACAAAGTAGACACGCTTTGCGTAGGGGAGGACAGAAGAAGACGCGCTTTGCGTTGAAGAGGAAGAAGAAGACGCGCTTTGCGTTGAGGAGGAAGAAGAAGACGCGCTTTGCGTTGAAGAGGACAAAGAAGACGCGCTTTGCGTTTAAGAGGAAGAAGAAGACGCGCTTTGCGTCGAGGAGGACAAAGAAGACGCGCTTTGCGTTGAAGAGGAAGACGAAGACGCGCTTTGCGTTGAAGAGGAAGAATAAGACGCGCTTTGACGTTGAGGAGGACAAAGAAGACGCGCTTTGCGTTGAAGAGGAAGACGAAGACGCGCTTTGCGTAGAGGAGGACAAAGAAGACGCGCTTTGCGTGGAAGAGGACAAACGAAGACGCGCTTTGCGTTGAAGAGGAAAACGAAGACGCGCTTTGCGTTGAAGAGTAAGAAGAAGACGCGCTTTGCGTTGAAGAGGAAGAAGAAGACGCGCTTTGGCTATGGAGGGACAAAAAGACGCTTTGCGTTGAAGAGGAAGACAAAGACGCGCTTTGCGTTGTAAGTAGGAAGAATAAGACGCGCTTTGCGATGAAGAGGAAGAAGAAGACGCGCTTTGCGTTCAAGTGGAATAATACGACGCGCTTTGCGTTAAAAAGGAAAACGAAGACGCGCTTTGCGTTGTAAGAGCAAGAAGAAGACGCGCTTTGCGTGGGTGAGGACAAAGAAGACGCGCTTTGCGTTGAAGAGGAAGACGAAGACGCGCTTTGCGTGAGGGAGGACAACGAAGAAGCGCTTTGCGTTGAAGAGCGACAAACAAGACGCGCTTTGCGTTGGAGAGGAAGAACAAGACGCGCTTTGCGTTGAAGAGGAAGACGAAGACGCGCTTTGCGTTGAAGAGGAAGAATAAGACGCGCTTTGCGTTGAAGAGGAAGACGAAGACGCGCTTTGCGTTGGAAGAGGACAAACGAAGACGCGCTTTGCGTTGTAAGAGGAAGAATAAGACGCGCTTTGCGTTGAAGAGGAAAACGAAGACGCGCTTTGCGTTGAAGAGTAAGACGAAGACGCGCTTTGCGTTGAGGAGGACAACGAAGAAGCGCTTTGCGTTGAAGAGGACGAAGAAGACGCGCTTTGCGTGGGGGAGGACAAAGAAGACGCGCTTTGCGTTAAAGAGGAAGACGAAGACGCGCTTTGCGTTGAAGAGGAAGAATAAGACGCGCTTTGCGTTGAAGAGGAAGAAGAAGACGCGCTTTGACTGTGGGAGGACAAAAGAAGCGCTTTGCGTTGAAGAGGAAGACGAAGACGCGCTTTGCGTGTTGGAGGAAAAACAAGACGCGCTTTGCGTTGAAGAGGAAGACGAAGACGCGCTTTGCGTGGGGGAGGAAGAACAAGACGCGCTTTGCGTTGAAGAGATAGACGAAGACGCGCTTTGCGTTTCCGAAAAAGGATAAGACGCGCTTTGACTCAAGGAGGACAAAGAAGACGCGCTTTGCGTTGAAGAGGAAGACGAAGACGCGCTTTGCGTTTAAGAGGAAGACGAAGACGCGCTTTGCGTTGGAAGAGGAAGAAGAAGACGCGCTTTGACTGAGGGAAGACAACGAAGAAGCGCTTCGCGTTAAAGAGCGAACAAGGACGCGCTTTGCGTGGGGGAGGACAAACAAGACGCGCTTTGCGTGAGGAAGGACAAACAAGACGCGCTTTGCGTTGAAGAGGAAGACGAAGACGCGCTTTGCGTTGAAGTAGAAGAATAAGACGCGCTTTGCGTTGAAGAGGAAGAAGAAGACGCGCTTTGACTCGGGGAGGACAAAGAAGACGCGCTTCGCGTTAAAGAGTAAGACGAAGACGCGCTTTGACTGGCGGAGGACAAAGAAGACGCGCTTTGCGTGGGGGAGGAAGAACAAGACGCGCTTTGCGTTGAAGATGAAGAATAAGACGCGCGTTGCGTTGAAGAGGAAGAATAAGACGCGCTTTGCGTTGAAGAGGAAAACGAAGATGCGTTTTGCGTTCAAGAAGAAGCATAAGACGTGCTTTGCGTTCAAGAGGAAGACGAAGACTCGCTTTGCGTTGTAAGAGGAAGAAGAAGACGCACTTTGAGTGGGGTAGAACATAGAAGACGTTCTTTGCGTTGAAGAGAAAGACGAAGACGCCCTTTGCTTTGGGCCAAACAAAGAAGTCGCCCTTTGAGTCAAGGATAGAAAATGAGGACTCGCGTGGTGTAAGAGAAAACAAAGAAGACGCGCTTTTAGTTTAAGAGGAAGAAGAATACGCACTTTGCGTAGGAGAAGACAGAGAAGACGTGCTTTGCGTCGAAGAAGAAGAAGTCGCCCTTTGCGTTGGGGAATACTAAGAAGACGCCCTTTGAGTGAAGGAGAAAGACGAAGATACGCGTTGTGTAAGGGAGAACAAAAAAGACGCGCTTCGCGTGTAAGAGGAAGAAGTAGACGCGCTTTGACTAGGGGAGGACAAAGAAAAAACTTTTTTAGTGAAAAAGAAAGACGAAGATACGCGTTGTTTCAGAGAGGACAAAGAAGACGCGCTTTGAGTGAAGGAGGAAGACTAAGACGCGTCTTTTGGTAGGAGGAGGGAAATAAAAAAGACGCGCTTTAAGTCAAGGAAAAATAAGAAGACGCGCTTTGAGTGGTGGAGGACGAAGAATACTCGTTTTTTGAGGATGAGGAGGAGGAGTAGGAAGAAGGAAACGCGCCTTGCGTTAAAGAAGAAGACGTCGACGCGCTTGAATGGGGGGAGGACAAAGAAGACGCGCTTTGCGTTTAAGAGGACGACATTTTTGAATGCATTCCTTCCGTAAACGAATCTCAGTTGAAGAGCAAAGTCGCTGATGACATCATGTCAACACTGACAAGTCTTCAATTAGCAATTCACCATTATTTTCCATCACTCAATATCGACGAATATGACTGGGTTATCAACCCATTTGGAAGCAACCAGACATCAAATATTTCGTGCAAAGAGGAAGAAGAGCTGATCGAGTTGAGAAATGAAAAATTCCATCGACTGGGATTCGCCGCAAAACGTTTGGACGAATTTAGGCTCTCCTTGAAGCTGTTGTTCCCAGCTCTCAGTTTGGAAGCAGTCAAAATCATTTTGCCGTTAGCGTCTTCATGGTTTTGTGAATTCGGATTTTCAGCCTTGACTGAAATCAAATCAAAAAAGAGAGCGCGACTCCTTCGACTTGACGACGAAATGCGTGTTTGTTTGTCAGCATTAGAGCCACGTTTCAACCTTATTTGCTCTCGAAAGCAAGCCCACCCATCGCATTAAAAATATAAACGTTGAAAATAAAGTTTAACCAAAATATATTTTCATTACTTAAGGTGTGTCGCGAAACTTTTCAGATATTCCAAGTGTGTCGCGAGTGAAAAAGTTAGAGAAACACTGATATAGAGGGTTAAAAAGTCTGAAAATTTAGGGCCGGGGAAAATTACTGGGGAGCAAGATACAATTAGGCGAATTAAACAGGCTTGGACAAAGGTTTTTATTCGGCTAGAGCTCTAACCAATTCTCCTGAACCGGCGAACGAAATTGATGATTTTTCATTAAAACTGAATTTTAAGACTTTTGAGTATATTGGATAACTAAAGGCTACTTATGTGTTTGTGAAACGTTTCAGATATCCCAAGTGTGTCGCAAGTGAAAAAGTTTGAGAAACACTGGTCTAAACTGACTAAAGTTAGGTTTGCTCTCGGCTTCTGACTTAAATAAGAAATTTAAGTAAACGAAGACAAATTAAATCGTGAATATTGTATGTTTAAAAAGCAAAAATTGTGATTTCTAATAAAATTAAAAACTTCGACTTTGTTTACAAAAGAAGTTGTGATATTTGGATCAGGAATATTTTGATTATTAATAATGCCATACCGGATCTTTGACGCTAATATCCCCATTCCACAGAGATGTTGCGTTTATTATCCTTGGGTTCGGTCTTACATAATCTGTCGATTCATTTTAACGGTTTTACCTCAATTGAACAAACGTTTACGTATTTCATTGTTATTCATTACATTTGTTTATATTAACGACTTGTTGAACCAAACCTTTTTTTCAAAGCGATTTCTGATTCACTGAAAGTGTCGATTTATGTTTAAAAATCAGTAAATTTTGAAATTTCTGAAATATTCACCGCACAAAATTGTTAAGCTTGTATCCGTATGCTCTTCCTTACGAATCTACCGATTGCCAACCTTGGACTCGCACTTGATTGAAACAATCAGACGAGAAAGGCTCAGAAAAAAACCAATTCACTGGCCAATACCGACTTATTCGGTTCCTACCCAAAACCGTATAACGTATCCGCACCAATCAGCCTCCCGACCAATCCCCACCACCCCCCCCCATTCCTTGCGACGGAAACACCGTTTGCAATAAAATTGAACTTAATTTTTTGAGTAACGAAAACAGTGTTTTTTTAAAAAAAATGTTTAATTACAAAAATTGTTGTTGTAGGGAAATTGGAAAGATTATTTCTATTGGGCGAAATTGTTATTATTTCGTCTAAATTTGTCCATCCTGTTCCCTTATATCCATTTCGATTCCATGTCAATCTGATAATAGCAATAGGTAACACGTGATTTTGTTTACGATGACAAACATTATGTAAAATTGGCTGTAACTTGGATATGTTTGTGTGAATTTCGTAGATTAATCACTCGCAATGCTGCAAAATAAAAGCCCTGCAAGGTGTACTTGCGTAGGCAACATCAATATCGCTTATGTCGATACCTACTGATTTAATTCTTGTCAACTATTTCGGAAACAATATTCCAAATTCTTATATTTTACAAGTTTTCGTTTATTTCGTCCAATGGGTAACAAATGTAAACATCACAATGTGTTGGCTTGTTTTTAATTTACTATTTGGACCAGCCCGGGCGAATCAAGAAAGGAAAACATCAGGAATTAAAGCCACGATAATCGATATAAATATGTTTAATGAGAGGAAGAATACATAAGACGTTCTGAGAAGGACTGAGAATTCTCCGGCTGATTTATGCTAACTCTATCGACACGTTTCGAAAGTATTAATCGAATGATAAACAAACTTCCATTGTTATTGATTATTTTTTTATATTTACGACGAATAACAAACCATTATATGTTTTGAATAACTGGAGAACGTATTCCGTCAAAGATCCGTCTATTAAGAAGGGACAAGTTCATTGCTTTGCGATTTATTCCCTGTTTGTAAAATTAGCTCCGAATAAACGTCTAACCAGGCTGTTGATTCGCTTTGAATAATTTTAGGTAAATCCGAGAAACAAATTATTTTCTTTAAATAACTCTTTTAGTTATGAAGCATATCTCCTTTTCTTTTCTATTTTTCTAAATGCTTGTTTTAATGAGTTAATTTCCTCTTGAGATAGGTTTTAAATTCCAGTCAGGTAACCAGGTGCACAATATCTTCGGGACAGCCGACTAAGGCTGGGCTATTTAATCAAAAAGCATTCAAAAAAATTAAAAACAGCCTCATAGACTTTGAATCGACGAAAACGATCTCTTGTTTTCCAGAGATGTTTGTTGTTAAAGAAAAATCGAGACATTTAATTGTAATTGTTATTTTGTTTAATGAATCTTAAACAACGAACCACTACCAAGAGTGATATTAAAATACGTTATAAAGAAAACGGTAAAAGAACGTAATTATCCAGATTCAAATTTCGAAGAAGTAGACGAATTTAAAATGGGTACCATTGATGGTTGTGGATATTAATGGGAGTCCGTAAAGGGAATGACCCTGAAATCCTTTTGGGCTATCCATTTCCTAATTAAGAGAACAGAAATTGAATACATTATTGATAAAAATACTCATCGATGCAAACATAAGTTTAACTCACGTAGGAAGAATTTTTAAAATAGAGTAATTGATGCAGACGATCAGTCTTGTCGATTCAGTTGTGTTATTTATGGCCTCACAGCTGCAGAGAGTCAAAAAGGGAAATGTTTTTGCTGATTATGTGTTTTATGATACCCAAAAACCGAAACACTGTTATGAAAGATCCTTTGCATGCCATAACGCTCTACATTATTTACGTCATTCCGCGACGCAATCGTTTGACTAATATAATTCGAGTTAAAAATATCTTGAGACTGTATTGAACCTTACCTCAGCGTGAATTATTTAAACCGGGGTAAAAATTCGACTCAAACCATAAAACAATATTTCTTTCGCTTCGGATCTTACTTTCCCATGGATGAAAATGGCGTCATAAGCTTGAAAAAAAAGAAAAAGCAACAGTTTTACTACAGAACGCGATACGCACGCAAGGAGCGGATTAAAAAAACAACTTTGAAACGCCTCGCTATTCGGGCATTTCAAGTCGAGGAAATAAATTCCGTTTAATTTGGCGAAAACAAAGTAAAAACATAAAGGGCATACAATATTTACGACTTAGAAACGTACGTTTATTTTGTGTGAACAATCAGTTGAAGTTAAACTCTAGGAAATCATTAAAACAACAGAAGTTCTCATCAAATTGATAGAATCCTTTAACGATCCGCAACAGTCAATGACACTTGTTTTTAATTTAACCCCTCTAAAACGTTTGTTTTCGAGTTTTCGGGTTTAGAGCAGTTAATTTTAATTCTCCAGTGAAATAGATGTTTATTTATTACTTCGATAAAAGCAATCTTTTTGCAAATTATTATTTTATTTACGTTGACTTTATTTATAATCGCATTTTTTATCAAGGTTTTTTGACTGTTACTTAGACAACTGTGGTCTCATACGCAAAGCAGTAACTTATTACCTCTACGTAAAGGCGAATGAAACATTTGCAATTTCGCGCAGACCCAATTTCTCGGCGATGGTTAATCTATTCTGCGACCATTTATGTCTGTAGGTCGTCAAGAAAGACAATATTTATTTTTCTGATTTAAAATGCCGAATAGCCACGACTTCTGCATTTTCATGGGTACGCGTTTTAGTCTCGTTTTGGTTGTAACAAATGCAATTATAAATAAAGCGAACGCAAACAGAATTATTATTTGCAAACAGATTGGCCAAATTGAAGTAATGAACGAATTAAAAATAAAATTTTTTCAAATATCTATTTAACTGGCAAATTAATTTATTTATAAATATTAAACTGCTTTTAAACCCGAAAACTCGAAAACAAACGTTCGGGAGGTGTTGAATTGAAATCGAGGGTCATTGACTGTGGCCGATGGAAAACGGATTCTTTCAATTTGATAACATCTTTCGATGTTTTAATGGTTCCTTTACTAATTGTGGACACAAAAGAAACACATTGTGAATAAAAGCACTTGTCAAACAAAAAAGGTATCCAGCGTTAAACTAACCTTGCAAGAATGTGTATCATGGAAAGATCGATTCAGGTAAGCTGTCAACGTTTTTATCGAAATGGATCATTTGATCCATTTCATCACAGGCGTAGAGCCACTAAGGAAATAAAATGGTCAAATACTGTTTAAGTTTTAAAATTGAAGACATTGCGTAATTAACGTAAAGGTGTTGGCGTATGACATATCGTTTGTGGTTAATAGCGTTATTTGTCGCCGTAATTCGAGGAATTTTACCTGCAGAAAGCAAATATATAAAACGCTAGTGAAAATGAATATCTTAAAGATGCATAAAACCTACCTTTTTGGGCAACATTCACGTGAGTTATTAAACTTAATCCGACAATATAATTGGCATTGCTAAAGACGAATTTCTCTGTCCATAAATAAAGTTAGTTTCATCAACTACAATACACTTTTGTGCGAATCGTGAAATCCAAATAAGACTATGATGAAAGACAGAAGTCTTGATCGTTCGACCATTTGAAGTTGGCATGATTGATGTTGTCCCATGTAGCGAACTGCAGTCATTAATTATTTTAAATATCACAAAAACGCATTTACCATAATTGGCTATTTCATACGAAGCGGTGTGGAAGAAAACCCCTTTATTAAATTATAAATAACATTTTTACTAAACTTCTAATAAATTCGAATCGTTTTTAATAGATGTTGATTTTGTCTCGATCAATGGTTTTTGTTTTAATGAGACCGGGGCCATTTTGAAACTGAGACTTTTGGTATCGTCGTGCGAGAAACGGTATGTTGCAACGGAAGCTAATAAAACCTGGAGAGATAAGAGACTAAATGACGGTGTTTGCCTTCTCTCCGGCTTTCGCTACCGCCTGCCGAGTGATCCCTCCTTCTACTTAACGGAACTGAAGATAACATGTAATTCGATGTTCGAGAAGTTTCCCGACGCGTCTAAGGGCCCTATGACCACTGCCGCTCCCCTGATTTCCCGCTTCATGGACCCAACTGGCGCGCGTTTTCGGCAAGAGAGACCTCGGCGAGACGAAACGGCTGCAATTGACAGCCTGTTCTACATCTGTAACAAAATGGGTGATGTCCAGCGTTACTGCTTGACGGCGACAGAACCCAGACCGCGTGAGTCACCCCGCTTTCGTATATCCGTTAACTCCGTAGGTCTCAGACTAAACGACACCATTGTGATTAAAGTACAGATAGTTAATAGGGAAGTAGACGGGCTCATCGACTTGGAGTCCAGCCTGTCTCTATGCTTCACTTCCATCAATGCTTTAACCACCGACCGACATGCTCGACGAAGTAACCTCTAAGGGTTTATATAGCCTTCGCCACAAGGAAGGGCGATACACATGGGACCTTATAGTGACGCCAGGGCTTAAATGCGGACCGATTTTTTTGGGTCGGACTACCTCGAAAAAAAGCCTCCATCTTAAACTTTAAGACCCGGGGCGTAACGTTTCGACAGATCGAAAGCAAAATCAAGGAACCTAGTTTACTCTGAACCCGTTTAGATCCCCAAATCACATTTAAGAGGTGCAGACTGTCCTTGACAAATACGGGGACACGTGCGCACACTCAACAGCCGAACTGGGGCGCCCCCACGAGTTTCGGTGCAGTTTCCCCATGACCGGGGAACCGTTCCGACACACGTACTGGTCGATACCATACACCCTCCAAGACGAATTCCAGCGCCAGGTCAATGACATGTTGCTCGCCGGGGTAATAAAACCCAGTGTGAGCTCATATGCGAGCCAAGTCATGTTTCAGCGAAAGGGCGACTGGGAGCGGCACCTTTGCGTCGATTACGTGAAGCTGAATAGTCAAACCGTTAAGGTTGCGACACCACTCCCCAAGCCGAGGGACATAATGGCGAAGCTGTGGGAGGAGGGGTGGTCCGCCGTCTTCACAACGCTGGACCTAGCTAGCGGGCATTCCCATTTACTCTCTCGAACCTCAAGAGCCCAACGAGTTCGTGGAATACGGTAAACAAGACCAATAAGTGAGTCCGACGGCACTAAAATGGTACACAGTCATTATGCTCAGACCTCTTTGACAAAATGCGGTTTGAGACCACAACCACCACGGACATGTGCGAGACGACTGGTTTTTCCGGTACGGAGCCGCAAAACAACTGCAAACCTATTAAGGGGCTAATATGACCGCACCGCAGATACAGGAGCTCTGCGACATGTTCAGAGTCCTCCACACGAGAACGACTTTGTATCAACCTGAGGGAAATTGGGGGAGTCAAAAGATTCCACCGTACAATAAAGGGCCGGACTTGGAAGATCTGTGGAGGTTGTACGAATGACTGGCGAGCGATACTGACTGAGGCGCTCTGGGCCTACCGGACGACCAGACACAGCACGACCCGCCACAGTCCAATCGAGGTCAAACTGTAGCGTAGACCCTTTCTAGGAATCGATCGAGAGATCCAGACAGTCTAAGATCGATCGCTCGGGGGCGGCTTCCGTAGATTGAGGGGCATTCCAGAGGTCCGAGCCAACGCCGAGCAGCATATGCGGAGCCGAGCACAAAACCTCCGTCAGCTAAGCGGCCAACATCGCGGGCAGTGGGTCTTCGTAACGAATCGCGCGCGCAAAACGAAACTTCAACGACCGGTGGGTCGGACCTTTCAAGGTGATCGATACCACACGACTCAAAACTGTCGTCATGGAGATAGAAAACGGGATACGCCAAACAGTATACCGCAACGACGTGACTGTTTTTTACGGGCTGCTGGGACGAGACAAACGCAAGACCACTAAAACCCGTACGATTCGCGGATTACGTTGAAGGTTCCTCCTCCGGGGACAAAAGGGACGGTGGCGGGGTGTGGATTCAGGGGGTAAAATGGCCCCGGATATATAGAATGAGGATGAAACCAGGAACAATAAACAAAGCACATAACAAAATAGAAAAACATTATTTAGCCATACCACATAATGCATGCTCTTCACTTCAGGACCAGTGAACGTCTTCAAGGTCGAAGCCGTGGGAGACAAGAAAAAGCACCCACGGGGACAACCCTGATGGAGAATGATCGGCGAGGAAAGAAATTGGAACAGGTCTCGTCTTAAAGGGGGGGGGTTGTGTAGAAGAAAACGTTTTTTTTACAAAACTGCCAATAAATTCTAATCCTTCTTTGTAGTTGTTTTTAAGTCTCGATTAATGGTTTTTGTCATCTTTAAACCATAACGTTTGGTATCGTCGTGCGAGAAACGGTTTGTTGCGAAAACTTATATTTTCTCCTGCCCCGAATGTGCATGCCAACGACAATGTCGACGACCGGACGCCGACCAGTTCCTCCTGCGCGAGTTAATACTGAAGAACAAAAATAATTGAAGGTCGAAGATCGCGAACAGACGACAGCTATTACGAAACTTTAGGCAGAGAACAAGAACCGGGTGCTTAACAAGGAAGAATCGACGGTTACCCCTGTTCTCTCTCAACGGCCGTTTTTCCTGACTCCAGTTACTATTCGCCACTCTGGAACGCCCGTTAACCCTTCTTTCGTTGAACTGTTTCCCCATCTTAACAGTAGTGAAAGCACCGGCGGGATTTACTTAACCCGTTAAGGGGGATCGACAAACGTTGTCCCAACCGCCGAATTGAGACTCAAGCTTTTAAAAACTCGAGAGATAAGAGACTAAATGAAGGTTTTTTTATCTTCTCTCTGGCTTTCGCTACCGCTCCGAGTGATCCCTCCTTCTACTTAACGGAACTGAAGATAACATGTAATTCGATGTTCGAGAAGTTTCCCGACGCGTCTAAGGGCCCCATAACCACTGCCGCTCCCCTGATTTCCCGCTTCATGGACCCAACTGGCGCTCGTTTTTAGCGAGAAAGACCTCGGAGAGACAAAACGGCAGCAATTGACAGCCTGTTCTACGTCTGTAACAAAAGGGATGATGTCCAGCGTGAATATTTCTTCTCGATTAACATTGACCAGGTAAAAATCCGTTCGGAACATTGAACCCGAAACTATCAATTAGATATGCAAGATATAAACTCGAAATAAACAAATATAAATCAATAAGACTTGCTCTGGAGAAGTGCCGACAGGACTGTTGTGAGGTTCATTTCCAATTGAATTTTGACCACACAAGCACGCCTTATGTGCCTTTTATTATGTTGCCTGGTAAGTGCGCCATGCATGGTTTATCAATCACACCCCACTGTGCGTGCATTCATCATCCTCTGTTTTTCATCATCCTCTGTGTTTCATCATCTTCTGTGTTTCATCGTCTACCTATTGCGACTCCAAAATATTACACAACAGTACACAATGCCTACCGCAGGGTTTACTAAGTTTCAATATTTTAACGGCATCGGCATCGTAGATAAGAGACCGCTTAAATTATTAGAGTCATTAATACCCGCAATCAATTTTGTAAATACGACCTATTCGACCGACCAAAGCATTCCTTATTTATTCCTATATTGTAAATAATGTCGCACTCAATATGGATTGCAATTTCACAATAACGGGCCATCGCACTAAATGCACTACGCAAGGTCAACCAGGTACAATTGCTGTGACCACATAATCACGCTATTTTGCATGGAGACATAAATGCAGGCTAAATGAATCAAAGATCGTAGGTCTAAAAAGGCCTGCTCCTGCGTGAATTTGATAAATATAATGAACATTGTATATTTAAGTTTTGTTCAAAAGGCCTTATTTGCAACAGAAATTTTTTTAAGCCGATTTTTAGAATCTATGCAAGCAGCTTGATTTATGCTGTTTATTAGCCAGTTGTAATGTGATGTTTACCAGACAGGAATCTCCGAAAACACGCATATTGTGCGGACATTGGATTATTTAAAATATGTTTCCGGATCTTATCTGTCTTGACAAGAGACAGTTTTCGATCTCTGCAAAACTAATTTTATAATTGCTTTTACGTTAAACGTTTTAGTCGTTATGGCCTTATTAATGCGCGAACCAGAATTATTTCATGAATGGTGTAATTGTGTTTGCATCAATGTTTAGGCGACTGGGATTGATAGATGAACGCACCAAGCTGCGAAGAAAATCAATTAAACTGACCGTTGATTAGTGCTCAACGCCTATTCTGCAGTTTTGTGATATTTATATTGTTGAACAGGCTTTTTTACAAGACGACACTTTTTTCTGTATTCCCGCAATGTTAATTATCATTGATTATCTCGCTAAAGAGAAATACCACGCACTGATTATTGTGATTTCACAGAATCACATCCAGTTAATCACGCCAGGTCATCCAAGTGCGCTTCCTGTTTGCACTCGTAAACGCCAGGTTGCCTGCAGATATCAATGCAAACCTTTAGAGGTGTTGTGTTTAAGTAGCTGTGTTGGCACGGTTTTTTTTATTTGGCTGTAACACGCAAGGTCACCCGAATACAGTTGTTGCCCCGTTAGTGAAATAGTCGTCAATTCACTAATAAAAGACAGGAAAACACTGACGATTAATTCGTGTATAGTTTTTAATTCGTTCTCTACAAAACGATTGATTCGTCATGTCTGTTTTGGGATGCATAAGAGTATCTGCGGCTCTCAACTTATCACTCCGCAAAAACGTTTGGCTCCCGTTGGCTGCACGCAGCAGCTGCAATACCGCGACACCTCACTACTTAAGAAACGAGCTAAACCTTCGTTGGAGTCACAGGACATGTTTTTTTACACCGCGTTATGGCATGGTTGTGATTGAATCAGCTTCTAAAATAGCAAGTCCGCGCAATGCTGACAACGAAAACAAAACGCGTCATCCCAATTCTTAAACAATACCAAAGGCTATGATTTTTTCTCAATTCCCAATTATAAAGCGTGACATTATTTCAAATGCTTAAGCCAATGTCTTGTCAGTATTGATATTTAACTGAGCCTTCGTTATAACTCGGTTGGTAAGCGTGGTCAGAATATCATGTCTACCTCTGAAACTTAAGTAGAAAAATAAGCGTAGCAGAGAATACAACACAAATTGAACGAATCAATTTGTTGACGGAATCTTTAATTCAGTGGCGATTTGAACAATTAAAAAAGCGATTTAATCTACTCTTTTTCAATTTTATTATTCGCATACTTCATTCACACTTATTATTCGCCGAACTATTTATAGAAAAAACTCATCTGAAATTCATTCGTATTTAAGAGAATAACAACTTTACAATAGCAAAACACCACAGTTTCTTCTAGGCGATATAATCAAAACGTGTTTGACTCTAGCTGCAATTTATTGATTAATCGGCTTAAATTAATCCAAGTTTTTGCGTTAAATCTTATCTTCAGGTAAAAATATCTTTTTAAAAACCGGAATTAAATTAAAGCAAAAGATTCCTATACACGTTATGCTACGCGAAAGCATTGCCCAATATGAATTAAAAGAAAAATGCAAATATAATGATGTCGCCCCCTTTATTTGCTCGAATTAATGCTAAAAATATAACAAACAGAACCACCACAAAAAATACAAATTATCGGTTTAGAAGTAAAGGGTTTATATTGGTTGAATTCAAAACGAGGACCATTTATTGTTGGAGAAATGAATTTGTGACAGAAATCGAGATAACCGTGATTTCGGTCTGGAAAAACGGATAACACATTCAGCCTGCTGAATTTCGAAAATTATTCGCAATAACTTTATATAATGGGTGGATTTCACATCGTCCTGGTGTTATATATCATTTATAAATCCGCAATATTTTTTGTATGAATCAGTTAACAAATATTGATCTACAATTAAACATGGGAATTAAAAAACAAAAAGAAGCTCGAACTGACAGAGCCTGTATATTCCGTGTTTAACTGACAGGGCAAATTGCATTCACGGAGAAATGCAAATTCCGTGATGCGAAATGCGATATTTGTGGCAAAATAGGCCACATCAAATCGGTCTGCAAATCAAAGGTTTGTGCGATTACTAACGATTCAGACGACAATATATCCGATATGGCTCTGATGAGTTCTAGCCGTCAGAGCGGTACCATGTTTCCAAAGAACTTATTAATTCACATGGAAAAAAGATGTCCCTCATTGTTCATACCGGGAGTTTGGAATCGCTCATTCCAATCTATGCATTTAAGCAGTTCTGTCCACATTCATGTATACAGAAGACCGACCAGTCGATTATTGGTATCACTGGTCATTCATTGAAAGTCCTTGGCTTCTGTATGTTTCCTATTGTCCGAGATGGTTCCAGATTCCCATGCAAATGGGAGTGGCCAATTGTGACACCACTAAAGTCCGACGGTTTTAGACCCAAGATATGTGGTGATTGCATGATGACATTCAATCGCCGATTGTTACAGAAGACATGCACTACCCCGGAACCAGACGAAATCCTCGATTAATTCAAGGGGTCGAGTTTCTTCTCCAAGATTTATCTAATAGATGCCTACTTACAGATTCCACCGGATAACGAATCCATTTTGCTGACAGTTATTAATACAGTATTCAGGTTAAACTTTAGCTAAATGTGGCCTCGGCTATTTT
>JAPUBX010003517.1:0-31477 GCA_028672205.1 Proteocephalus fallax
GTAGGCAAATGCTCTTCAACAACGGCACGCGGGTTCCAACCACTAAGCGGTAGTCCCCAATCACCTCGTCTCCACTGACCTGTTGAAAATTGTTTGGTGAGGGGCCATTAAATACCTGAATTAGGAGGTCAATATACTCGCCTTGTATGCGATGATCATTTATTTCAGTGTTCCAAGAAAAAGCGTAATCCATCTGCAACGGATGAATTTACAGATTCAATAGAGTCTTGTAATGTCAGTATGGAATGCAACGACCTGTGAAAACGGTGCAGCTTAGTAATTGTAAGAACCCCACCTATGTGGCATGCGATTCACCCAATCAATGGTGTCGTTTAGGCGAGTGTGCTATTTAAACGCCAATGTGTGTTCGTACGGAAATGTGGGCTTAAGCATTCGATGCCAAAGAAACAGAAATTAATGCTTAGTTTGGATTGATACGTTCTGGAAGCTTCTTATTTTACAATAAAATGGTTGTTAATCTCGTGAATAAATATTTTCGATACCAGATCTCTCAATCTTGGTTTCGAAATCATCCCAAGGCTTGTTCATTCGAAACTGTTCACGGAAGCACTTTGAAGATTCTGTAATGAGAAAAGGTTCCACCGTCATCAGACGAGATAAGGGACAACATGAAGCAGCGTGGCGAGGGGGTAGAAGTAAAGTTTGTTAAGGCAATCAAGACTGTCGATTCTGTTTAACATTTGAACACGATTATTAACTGGAAAACCTTAGGTGAAAATCCCGACTTCTCGGACCTCAAGACCGTCGGCCCGGTTTTCGGAGCACAACTGGAGAACCAAAAAGCCAGTCCCGATTTCCTCGTTAGTTGTGCAATCGCATAAATCTTCCCAATCAACCCTATATAAACAGCATCCATCTTTCTGTTATTGAAGAACGTCGCACTCATTCTTCACGCATTGATCGAGGCACTTGAAATTCATGGTTTACACCAGCCGGGTCTCTACAGGATATCGGGCAGGCAAAAGGAGATCGATCGTTTCGTATGCCTTGCGAATTTCGTGAGTACAACTCATGTTTTCATGTGATAACTGAAGTCCAATTCTATGATTTCTTTTTCATTTTCACAGACATCCCTAGAACCCGAGGTCCTACTACAGCTTGACGCGAGGAAAGACTCTACTGTGCTAATAGGCGTAGTCAAGATCTTTCTTCGTAGACTTGCTTTACCTATCTTCAAGGCTTCCGAATGGCAGCCTCTTACGTCTCTGCTTGCAGACGCCGTCACAGTCCCAAATCTCCCACCACCTCTCTGGCCTACCTTTTATTTGCTATTCTCGTGAAGCTGGAAAAGTCATTTGAGGATCAGGCAACATCCGCGTTGGTCGAAAAGGAGGAGAAGCTCTCATGGAGATTCGCCACGCTGGATTTCCTCGTCAACCACCTTCGACGAATTCGTGCCCTTGAAGCGGTCAACCAGTGCATAGCGATATGTTTCGGCCCGTCAATGTTCGGAGATCAATACGCTTCCAAACTGAACAAGATTTTTGAACTCATCCATGGCTCGTTGGACATCTATTGAGTCATTCTGGTGACGAGAGATTAATCTTTGGAAGTGATGGATTGTCACATCGTCCATCAAGGAAACGACCAAATCTTCCCGAAGCAGAAGACTATGCAAACGAGTCTTGGGCTGAAGTGAACGAAAATTCATCCACAATCTCGGAAAGGACCACAGAAGCGCTTTTGCAAAACCCCGATAGCATCGATCGCGACACCTCTGATGGTTAGTCAATTTACGATTATCGATGTTTTCACATATTTTTACTGTGACGAGGCACTGACGACGTTTGTCTGCCAACTCGTTTTAAGACGTGATTCCTGCTGTTCGAGAGATCTTCGTGCGTGCCGGCGCGTGCACATCGAATGCCGAAACCTCCTCATCCACCGCAGCCGCTCCATCGCAGAGGTCCCCGACCTCCGAAAGTGGCAGCCTCTTTCAAGCCGTTCTATCCGCCATGCCGTCTTCTCTGCCCCAACATCAATCAGATGAAGAGAGAGACCATCTTCATCCCCAATTCGTGTACCAGACTGACTTGTGAAACCTTGGATTCTCCACTGTGCGCAAGCCCACGCTCCCAGCAACTTATTTTTGACGTTATTTTCAAGTCGTCGACCTATGTTTGTACGACGAAAAGGGCAACCGCTTTAAATGCAGGTGATATGATGTCCGTATCTAAATTGTACATTTCAAACGAGGATTACCTATGAATATACAGTACTTTTTTCTTAGAGTAGTAGGAGGAGGTATTTTTGTTTCGGGTTCTGGTCTACTGAAATCGAATGAAGTAGCAAACGAGTGTTATTCTTCATCGAAATTGGTAACAATTTTCAGTTTCAATGCAATTCCAGATCGAAGGGGTTAATGCAATCCCAGGGCGCTTGTTTTAATAATATTGTTCCGTAATACGTCGATCAAGACATTCTGAATGTTCCGACATTCGAATTAAGGATGGATAGAATATAAAGCTTTTGCTTGAATGTTCAAATAACGAAATACTAGTACTTATATCTCGTAAATCGGCGATATCATTTTGTTGAAACTCTGACCCTCAAGAAAAAAGGCCAATCCTTCCACGATTCTAAAACGCGCTTTTGTCGTTTGACTACTGATAAACTAGCACAGGCAAACAGATGCAAACTGCTGAAAGCTGCTCAACTGAATCAATATTCTACACGGTGTATACACCCAACCCAACCTTGTGGTGGCAACAAATCCGCCGTCTTTGTTCTCACGATTCCTTAAACGTTTACAGATTGCCAGAATCGAAGAAAGATTAACCAATTCATTTGGATTATAATGTCAGTAGTTTGGGAGACATTGGCCCACAAACACACACACATACCTGTCTTATTTGTAAAAATTACAGATTTGCAAATTGCAGACAACCTTAAACAATGCATGAAGCTGAACTGAAATTACTTCAGTAAAGGCATCCTTAATCGTTCTGCTTTCGTCCATGAACTTCTTTTGAAATTAACTGCGAAATATGTTTTATTTAATAACGTTAAATAAACGGAACAGATCGACGCTTGTACGAAAGGTCATCAATTTTAGAGATCAATAATTGAAAGAAATCTCGAAAAATTCGCCTCCTTTTATTCACATTCGCGTCGAAAAAAAACGTTTCATGGCAGATTGGAGGAAAAAAACGTTTGGAGGGTGGGGGGTCGACAACAATGGCGGTTGCTTAATAAATGGGTCAGTAAACTAAATTTTATTCATTCAGAGTTTGGTAACTGAGTTTGCCAGCGAGTTTGCTCAGATAGAATACGAGAGCAAATTTGAATTAATTATAAAATTCGAATATTCCCTAAAAGTAACTCGTCGAATTACAACTAAAGTGTATTGATAAATGGGCAAATTGTGTCTATGATTTATTGCGTGCTTAAATGTATCTAAATGTAATGAGAAAAACTGTCCACGTGTCAAGAATCGCCATTTCACAAAAGATAATTGGACCAAAATGACACCGATCACCTTTAGAGATTTTGAATGGTGCCACATAAAGAGGATTGTTTTTCAACCTTGAAAGTTTATCGCGTTAATTTTTGCTATCTTGCCTTGTTAATTAAATGCTCAGAAAGATGCAGCACGGGTCTTTTGTGATCTACTAAAACTGTAAGCATTGACACTATCCCTTAAGACGGGGTTTACAATGAAACAAAACATTAGGAATTGAAATGTGAACGCGTTACTCGACTTTAACATTTTAATTTTTTAAATCTCGCCTTAACAAAAAAAAATGTTTATATTCACGATAAAATCAATAAAGCTGCGTTTATTTTTGTTAACTTGACAAGGAAACGCGTCGGATCTTGTTTTTTTAGATTAAGAAAGGCATTGGATAAGGATTTTGATATAAAACTGAGCAGTGGTTCGCCATGCATTAATCCTAGTTTCAACAACAACGCACTGTAACACAAAACAAGTTTTTTTATTATTTATGATTATTGTGTCAGGTTAAACCAATACACATTGGACCTTTTTTTAAGAATTGGACTCACGGATATTTATACCCTGCTCAGCATCGTCTTCAATATCTTTAGATGGCGACGCTCCGACAATCTTGTTTTCGCGATCCTCAACATTGCTAGAGTCTTAACTTTCATATAAGAGAAGCGGTCTGAAACACAACAGATTCCCCTACCATTCCTGTAAACGTTATTTTCTTCTTGCAAACATTGTGTTTTGAGGTGGATTAAATTTCGATATGAAGTTGAAATTGTTCACCCTTTGTAGCATTTTTTGAATTCCTTGCAAAACCGACTGAGTTAGTTTGATTTCAGTTTGGTATTCTAAAACAGGTAAAATATATTCATGAAATAAGATTATTCGTCTCAAATTGTAAACTCACGTAACGCGAAGAGCCCATTTAGAAACAGCGCAAGTTGTGCACAGTATTGAGCTGAGGACGGGGTGTTAAACCAGGTCAACTGATCATTAACGGTCCCATTTTGATTAACGGTTTGAACCAGTTCGAACACCATCCATGCGCCCAGTGACAATAAATCTTGTTTTGAATCGAGCGATTTTTGGATTAAACCACGCATAATGAGTAGGAAACAGTGTATCGAACTCACGTGAATGAAATCTTTATTTGCAGAAACAATTTCGTCAAGTTTAGGTTGCCACAAGACGACAAATACAATACCCCACTCGGATAAGCGAATTCTATACACGCGACCAGCTAAATTTTTTTTCGATGTAGAAGTGTGTTGTTGTGGTAGTTCTGCTCTTTTAACAGAGGACAGAAACATTTGCAACACAGATGTTGTAAGCCGTCTTTAATTCCAGGTTATTTTCAGTCATTACTACTACGAATTAATTAATACCACATGTCCAAGACTACTGCATCATTCAACAACGAAAAATATTTCCTTATAGGTTTCTTTTCTTTAGAAGAAAACGCGTACTGGTCTGTTGTTTATCACTAAGTACGGTCGCCAAACTTTACCGTAGCCAAGAAGGGTTACATACTTTAACGGTGAAATTTAGCCTTGGGTTAACTTTAATTCCAGTTAAAACGCTCAGTTTTAGTTGGGTTCAAATGTAAGGATTTATCCAAAATAATTCAGACAAAATCAACTATCTCGATTGCCTTAGTAAACAACTCCCTTTCTTACTCAGCCTCCTGTTGTCGCTGAGGTTAATTTAGGGAGAAACCACATGGCCGCAGACCTCACTTCGCTTCCACCCCTCTATCCACGCAGCCTCCTGTTTCCCCTGAGACGGTTTTTCTCTCGTCAAGTGATGAACACGATGAAACCTCTATTCGTTGTAGAATATCTCGAGTGCTTCCGCGGCCAGTTTAGAATTCACAAGCCCGCAATATTGGAAAATTTGTCTAAATGATAAACCAAACGATTGATGCAGCGATTTCGAAACCTGGAGAAATTAAGAAACGCCGCTGATTTGTAAACTCGGAACAGTTCCTATTTCCCTTGCTCCAAAACGTATTGTATTGGAGGTGTTTAAATTGTTTTAGACGTTTAGATCGTTTTAGATCGTTTAAACGAACGAATGTTGAAATATTATAGATTATGTAATCATTTAAAAAAAGCCGGTAATAAGTGGAATAAACGTCCAGACTCGTGGGAAACGGCTCGCTCGTCTCCTGATTAGTGCTCATTCCCTTTGGCATGGGAAATTCGGTTGCTGTGCGTAATGTCGCGGTCAATCGCATTGACATGACCCGGCGAGGGATTTATATTGATGTAGTCCTGCAGACATTGAATATTAGAGATGAAAATAAGTATCCTAGGTAAGCGTTATTTATTGAAGCCGATCATGTGGGCTTTTTACTAGTCTAAAAATTCACCTGGCCTTAAGACGTCGAAAGAAAGATCAAGCTTGCTTGTCTGAAAAATTTGCATAAATCTGTTCGCAACGTAAACTAAAACGAAAGCTTCAACCTTCAATCAAAGAAAACTATGACGCAGAGACGTTATTCAGCGACAAGTCCTCTAATCGACGAATTCACGAATTGGGCAAAATCGAGCTATATAAATGATCAGTTTAATAACCTAAAAAAACGTTTATTTTATAAACGTGTTTGATAAATGTTCGTTAACCGTTATGTAACAAATGTAGGTCGTTTTAAGGCGTCTTTTCTAAAACTCGGTCAACGACGACGGCTGCTTCGATTTCACGAAATTCTCCATGAACATCGCAAAATGGATCCCGTGACAATCAATACCGACTTTTGTAATCAGAAACCTGCAAATTGAAAAAGCCGTAAGACAAAAAAATGAAAAAAATATAGGCGTCAAGACTTACCACAAGCTCCTCGTCGACTGTTTCGTCACACAGCTCGCCAATTTCAGGAATTTAACGGTGTATTGCTTTAATAAAAAGACATTAAATGATTTCAACATAGTGTTTGCACAGGCCTCCGTTTCTCTCAATAAAGCGATCAAGGACTTCGAACGCAGTTTAAGAGGGGACAATTTCTTCCCAATTTACTTTGTTCGGATGCATCAAACGAATTTTAACAGACGAAAACTCTATTCCTTGAGCATTCGTTCCACCAACAACGAGAACAAGTTTTTTTGTTGATCGTCGGTGAAGGAAATCGCTACAGCATCGAAACAGGCACAGTTTATTGACAGCAATCGAATCCATGCGGCTCTCAATGAATATTTTATATAATATGACAAAAATGCCACCTTTCTATCCTTAACCTCGGAGAGCGCACCTTCTACCTTGCAAACGCTCACAAGACGTAAGCATACCTGTCCAGAATCCACGTCTACCGCAAACGAAATTATCGTCGTCTGAGGACGCTACAGCGAAAGAGTATCGAGCATCCAAGAGAGACGACACCCGTCATGGGATTAACGATAAACACGCTTGATGTCTTCATGAAACATGAGTTATTTCCAACATTAAAACCTCCCGTCAAATGCACATTTCCTGATCAAATAAAATAGAAACACAAAAAGCAAAACACAAGTTTCTACTTACCCCGGACTAGCTGCCAATCATTAAGCTGTGGCAAACTCGAGATGAACGCGTTTTGCCTATATTTATGCATTAGTGCATACACCAGAACTCGTTTTTGCGACAGATATTCTGTCGAAGCACCTTCGGCCTACACCGTCTCAGTCTGCTCAAACAAATGCAGCAAAATGTCTTCTTAATGGAAATTGATAATTCATTTGGTCGTTTGCGAACGTTTTATTGTAAACAGAATGAAAGTATTATTTCCTTAAACGAGAAGGCGTGTAAAATGGTAACCGTAATACATAAACGAACTTCTTTTGTAAACGGCAAAGCGTCAAGGTATACCGCAAATGATCGAAGCAAATAGATAAGAAACATTTCTGTCACAAAGCGGCACCCTTATCAAATACGAATCCCTTCATGTTTAAATACAAGGAAGACGAATGATGCTTTCCGACCGTCGTTGTTTGACATTTATTTTGGAGGTTTTAGAATATAACTTTCAAAATGAACATGAAACAGGCGATCGACTATTTACTGCAATACCCTACACGTTAAATTACATCGCTTACTTTTGCAATTAGAAAAAAACAAGTGCATTTGGGCAAAATAAACCAGTGCGAAATAACCCGACGTCATTGACAACCTTTTATACGGAAAACAGAATGAAACAAAGCAACAACCTTAATTACTTTCAACCCTTTATTTGCAGGTCTTAATGTTCTGTTAAGAATAGTTTCTTGGAAACAACGACAAGACGACAGTTGAAATGCACAAAACGCGGCTTACCGGCATTGGCGATTGAATAGAAAACGCGGATTGGATCGGGGAGGGTCTTCAGCCATGGCTGTTTTCCAATTAAATAACAAGTTGATTTGATTTTTTTCATACACCGTTTCTAAACCGTTCTAGTTTATAATATGAAGGTGTGTTTGCTTTAATCTGGTCGATGACGACGACGACAACTCGCGTTATAAACCGGTGAATACGTCGTGTTCGTTTGTGCGATTATGCATAGATAAATATACCCTATTATGCTCGGTTTACACAAAATGGTTCATGATGCACCGGTTATCCCATGCACTACGAATAAGCCGCTTTTCAACTGTTTAGCTCAGTTTAAAGATCGAACAACGTAGGGTTCAGGCACTCAGGCATGAATAAAGCGCTCATCCATCCATGTCTATAAAAAGACTATCAATCAACTGAGCACAGATTCGAAAAGGAAATAGGTTCCTTATACCTTCTCACGCCTAGCAAAGTTGAATCTTTCGATTAAAGTTTAAAAAAAGATTTCAAACGGAAGACGCAGGCAATATATCCGCAGCAGCAAGAGTGACAATAAGTACAATTACATTTCATTTCATAAATCCGGGAAATGACGAGGGACTAATCGCAATCGCTTAATCGATTTCAAGTAAAAGTTTCGCACGACATACTTTAAAGATGATTTGTTAGTTTTGTTTTCGAATTGTTTTAAAATTATTTTGTTTCAACCTTCACAGGTAGGCGCGTTCACTTTTGCATTGTTCAAGTAAAGGTCGCTTCTAATCGATGGGTTGTTTGATCAAACAACCAATTAGTTGCTTCCGGTAGGCCACGGGAGCAAATGTCACTGATTTTCGGGTATATTTAAAGATTGATTCAGTTTGTGTTTCAAATTTGCAACCGGCTGATTTAATTCCGAGGAAGCGGAGTAAGCAATTGTATCATTTGCCCATTCATATAACTTTGGTTACATGGGTAGTGACTTCAAACGATGGCCTTCATTCAACTGGCACCTCATTGGATAACGTAAACATCAACGTAAGCTGTGACCTTAAGGTGCATGAAATAAGATAACTTTGACGACACCTATCCGGCCCCCATTTATGGTAACTATCGTAGAACCGATTCGAACAGACAATAAATAAAGATAGGGTGAAAAAACTACAAGAAATTTGGAAATATTTAGCTACGGGTTGTATGGGCTGCGAGGAAAATGTTAGTTTGAGGAGATTGGTTGTTTGCGCCCCTTGAATAACACAACCGGACTTTAAGCAGTGGTTGCTTGATAAGCATTGCGGTACTGCATCAGGGAATTGTCGATAGACCGATCCAACTCTGTAAATGATGGATGATATAGCCGCCTTAAGGGTCCGTAACTAAAACGAGCGAATTGCCTTCACGGCTGAATAACATTTGAACACAGATTCGGTGAAGTCAGACTTCGCACTGGTCGTCAAAAACACTTCAGGGCCAACGTAAAAATGAATCCATCACGAATAGAGCATAAAATTTACCGATAAATAGTCCTCAATAATCAGCATGTATGGATCCTGGCGATCGAGACATGTAAGAAGGCCAATTATATTACAAGATAACACCCTCGTCATTTACTTCTAAAGGTTGAAAAAAAGAATTCAAGGAGGTGCTGTGCCTGTCGTCCTTTCACACACTAGCCATCCAACCTGCTATTTAAATAATGCCCGATTCTATTACTAGCTCGTTTGCTAAAATAGAAATTTCAAATCCTGGTAGCTCATTGCAAAAGCTAACGTTACGTCAAATGCGGTGGAAATACAATGTGAATTACTGGAAATAAATCGAGAAAACATAATTCCAGGGTGCTAGGGGCAATTGATGTCGCGTGAAATATTTTCGGTGTACTTTTAACGAAAGCGTCGCCAAGATAACTTGTATGCCGGTGTGCTGCAACACGGGAGCAGCTAATCATTTTCAAAGGCGGAACTCGTGCAAAAACGACTACGCGGGCACATTCTTTTCGAACTTTAAACCAGAGCCGCCAATCATTGATAGGGTACACAAATAGTATGACTTCAGAAGGTTGTCACGTAAACCGGGATTCCATTACTGCCCGGAGAGACTCTCTGTTTATCCAGTTAAATGCCGCACGGAATTCCTTGAAATTTGCAATGGTTTGCTGTTGGTTCTTGTGACGATTTTCTAGTAATCTGTGCAGGGTGCACATCTGGTTGGATGATAAACGTTGTTTTCATCTGATCTGTCCGTCTTGGATCTTGATGATTAGCATAGGGTTACGAAAAACGAATTATGCATCTTCGTATACCGTTTTTTTGCAATAAAATAATAGATTACTCCTTCGAAATTGGCCAGTTCTCGAGGAACATCACAACATGGAGTCCAGGCGAATTCTCGCAGAGGTGTCTTTTGAGTTTACTGAAAATGAAAAAAAATGAACGAAAGATAATGGCTTCTTTTATAGTATATTTTTTCTACTGGAGACAAAAACAGTCGGGAAAAATGCCACTAACACTTTCAAATATCTCATGTCTGCTGTAGAAAATAAATAAGAATTATACCGGTTGCGAATTGTTGTCTGTTTCTTCGCAAAGCTTTCCAACTTGTAAGGACAGTTCTTCTCTGCCTTTTTTACATAACAAAACTCGAAAAATTGATTTTGAAACTCTGCGAGGTTAACATTTAATTGAACATGGCTCAGCGGCTTCAACTCACCCTGCGTACCCTTAGCCAAAGTTGGGCGGTGGCGTGAACATTTCAACAGACGTTCTGCCCTGGCCTTCACCAACGACCATATTTTCTCGGAATAAAAAGATTCCGTGATTTTAATAGCATGAAGCATAGGCGACACTGTTTGCCACGTTTCGACCTTCTGGAGAAGCAGCATTTGAACACTCGAAACACTGCGGCTTCTTTTACAAAATCCACCGGCTACCAGTTTAAATCGTTGCTGTTCATCGTTGGAACAAGTAATCGCAGCGGCATCGGATCGCGCAAATTTGCATGACAGTAAGGGCTCCCACGCGTCTCTTAAACTGCACCTTTCTCGACCAGGTAACCTTCCAATTACGACACGTTCCACTGAGAACAGAGTATTTCCTTCTAGCCCAAATCAACCACATGCGAAAATTGAGTCAATCGAGGCGGCCACAGCGGAAGACCATAGAGCGGTCAAGAGTGGTGGGCCCTCTCGGATGCCGCACGTATGAGGATTCACCACAGTCACCGTGGACACAACTTCTCCACTTGTTGCCTCGCGTCCGCCAACTTAATCCACCTTCCCTGCAAGAATAAATAAAACTTCATTTATTGACCAGCTAAATTGCAAATTTTAACGGAATATGCTTTTTTCCGGGTTTAATTTAATACCTCACCTTTCGAAAGGGTCAAATCCACGGCCATAAAAAAAAAGGTTAACGGATTTGAAATTGTTGCTCCACTTGAAACTGCGAACAACTCGAGATAGCTATAATTTTTTCATCGGTTATTGTTTTTCCCAACATCAAGACACTTTCATTTTGCCGGTTTAATGAAAATGCTGTTTCCGAATCCTTTGTTGAAGCCAGTCTAAATAAAGTCGTACATTTTTAAATGTATATCGTGTGTCTGGAGTATGTAAATAATAAGCTAGGCAATTACATAAAGTAAGAGACGGGCTTTTATACAGCCGATAAGTCTGGCACAAAAAGAATATTTTCTTGGGGTTTTCCTTAATTCTTTTGTAGTGATTTGTGCAATTTATAGCCCTTCAAACTAAAATCCCGATACTGGCCTAATGACGAGCAAGATTGTCCTTCAGATTGTCTTTAAGATATGTACGAAAAACAAGGTTTTTTTAAAAGATTTGACTCACCCATCGTTACCGCTGCTTGCAGAATTTTAATGTCCCGGCCTTTAATGCGTGGATGTCGAAGTTCCTTTAATCGAATCGAATAAATGGTTCCTAAATTAATGAAACATTGAACAGAAACCACCACGCTCTGCTTTTGATAAAATAACATGAAACCTTTTCAGTAATTAGGTTAATTATCTTTTGTACTTCCTCAACAGAAATTGTACTTAATTTTATTTTAAAAATCTCACACGCAACCCACAGTTACTGTAAGCACAGCTAGACTCCTATCTCAAAGTCGTTGCTGGCAGTCAATCATTTAATGTCAAGAAGTTTACTTATCGCAATCTTAGTGTCTTGAACCGTCCTCTACACCTTCTATTTTCATTGGTTTATTGAGAAAAACTTGTATTTATAAATACTTCATTTAATTCGTCGTCCTGTCGTCCGCGGCAGACTGTCCTTTTCGCCACTGAGTTAACAAACCCTCGAGTTTATCTGTTAATGTGACCTCGGTCATGTAAATGAACTCGAGCAGTTGTTCTACGGTCCTACAGAAACAGTTTGTAAAGGTAGAATATGCCGCGTGTACCTCTTGGAAAACTGTGGCAAGAATAACCGGCAAGGCGATGTACCTGAAGATGAGGTTTGCAGAATGGTCTTCAAAAGCGGCACGCGTGCTCCAACGACTACACGCTGAGCCCTTACTACTGCGTCGCTCGAAGTATTACTGGATCATCTTTCTGTTGTGACACAGCCTCCGATTGCCACGCTACAGATCGTTTCATAAATGACCGGGGCAGCATTATGATCTTCAAGAGCTGAATTCGTGCCGTAACGACAAAACAAGGGTTACAACCAAGTCTGTTTAAAAAAAGAAATAAAACGTTTTCCAGCTTGCGATTGATAGAATTTTAAAAATCAGTAGAATGGCAATAAGCTGTGTGAGTCTGTGACATATATAGAAATAATATCTGCTTTGTCTTAGTTTCATTCTGTTTGTATACAAGTTTCCAATGTATGCAATGAAATGACTATGTTTGTTTTCCGTAAACAGATGATTTGCGGTTTGTGTTGATTGAGACAAATCTATTCGCAATCGGGTGCTATTATTGTCAAACACGAGAATCTATTAAAACGTATTCTCAGGGACTTCGAGTAACTAGACTGATACAAAACGCTACAGTGAATTTTCTGAATATATATTGTAATTTTAGCGTTTTGTGGCAGACATGTTCGTAAAGGAGACGGGCGGATATTAACGGGGTTTGGAGGGCACGCTCGTGGGGAATTTACAGCGGTATAGAGCTCTTGTATAGAAGCAGGGGTAAGCGACAATTCTTTATTTTTCATAATCCAGTTTTTATGCTCTGCCTTGAGCTTCGCCAATACTTTCGTCAAGTCGCGGAGTTGCAACGCCATTGATTTCACTTCTTCTTCTAATTCCGTATTAACTCGCGAAGAAGGAGCGGGTCGACGTCCTGTGATCGACGTTCTTGTTGGTACGGTCTTTCAAGGCAAACGCTTTTTCATAATACAAGCCACGATTTTCGACATTATCTCAAGAAAACTGAGATACAAGGTGACCGAAAAACCGTATACCGCACGATGATACAAAAAAGTCCCAGTTTCAATACCCACTCCGATTAAAACAAAGTATTCGTCGAGACTTAAACTACAACAGCTATTCGAATTTATGTAAAGGTTACTAAAAACGGTAGTTTTAATATAATGAAATAGTTTTCTTCCCCTTAGACAAGACCTTTTCTCCCTTTCCTTCGCCAATCAATCTTCTTCGGAGCATTCAGCGTAAGGAGTATCGGCATCTCCCGAGGCATCAACCGATACATTCACTTGTCTTGTTGTAGAAAGCATGCATTATATATATTTACAAAAACAACATTTTCTTTTTGATTACGTATTAATGGTTATGGTGTTATTATCCATGTCCGGGACTCTACCTGCTCCCTCAACAAAACCCCGCCGCCCTCGCTTTCGTCAACTCCCCCAGAGGATCACCCTTTTGCGAAATCCGCCAGTCGTCGGGTCTCGGACTTGAACCCGCATCTTTCACGTTGCAGGCGAAGTGTCTAGCGATTATACTATCATGGACAGCCTTGTTCGTTCTTACGGAATCGTAGTTTCCGTTTTTGCAGTGCCTGACGTCAGGCAACCACGTAATGCTATTCTCATTTTCGACGACGTCCTTCAAAAAAGGTCGACGTCAGTTTTCTCCACCTCCGCTCCCATGGATCTCTCGAGGGAAAGGCCGATCTCTAATAGGTGCGCTTCCTGTTGGGATTTTGCAAGATTAGAAAACAATCGAGTTTCATCTCCTAGACATAAGAAGTGTTAGATTTATAGGTAATCACCTTTTTAAACGGACCAATGTTCAAATAGAATAATTGTATTTATTTAAATGCGGTTTGGATTTCATTTGGCGAATTATACCCACAATGGGATCACATCCAAGTGAAATTTAATCAATATCATCCGTATTTGTCTAAATAACCCGGCAAGGTAAATCGATATTTCATGTGACCAAAGAACCCAGTGACACATTTTCAACGGATATAATAGACGTTTCTCTATCACGTAGGCCTCATTTAGCCTCTTTTTATTATTGGTCCTATAATTGGTTAAAACAGAAAAACGCATTTCATGAAATCCAATTGACTTATGATACCTAAGTAGTGTATTTTAAGACTTTACAGAAAGATTCTTTTTTCTCGAGTTAGAAAAATTCTGGCCCGAGTAATGTACTGTAAAATAGTCCATTCTATAAAATATTACCAAATTGCTTTCTGCACCGGGGAAGTTCGTTATTATTTCTTGGGTTTACAGACAAGGTTATACCGGGCAACGGGTTTCAGCGGTGGTGATGCAGTTAACAACCCAGACGTCGATTGTGGAGTTAAAAAATGTACATATATATAGGAGACTATGTGGTAAAGCGCTCAACTTCTACAGTAAGCGCAGTTGAAGGTTAACATGCAGGAACCATGAATATGAATTCAGAAATACAAAAAAACATTTGCTTGCACGACGCAAACAATTATTTCGTACGGTGTTTTCAATTTAGACATTACGTGTTTTGACCAAAAAGGTTTCATTGCAGATTTGAGCAGGGAGGGTCTTTGCCATGGCGGTTATCTTATTGAAAGGGCTAGTTAACTAAATTTTATTCAATCAGAGTTTCGTAACAGATTTTGCCAACGACTTGCTTCCCATAGGGCACGGGAGCAAATTTGTTTTATGTTCGGGCATATTTTACGAATTAACACTCAATTGTATTGATTGACGGGCAAATAGCGTACCCAATCTTCTACATATATTCTCTTTTTGAATGTTTCTAGTATCTTGGGTGCCGCGAACTTCAATTAATTGTTAGATTGCAACATTTTGTCACGTATAAGCCTTAACTTCATAAAAATGGGGGTGTCTATACGGGTGTCCTTTGCTCGTTCCCCGGTTGCTTATCGTTAACCTCAACAAAATCATAAAAAATGCACAAATTATACTCTAAAACACTAAAAAACCGCATGCTGCGCTGTTGATTGAAGCGAAATACAATTTAGTCTCATGGTTTTGATACAAACCGGAGTCGTGGGTAACCATGCATAAATCATATATACTCCAACAACGCACTGCCCTCTTAAAATTAAAAAGATGTCGTTTGTCAAATATTGCTTGAAGCGTGGAAAGACACTGGTGTGCTATCAGGCGTCGTCAAGATCTTTCTTCGTTGACTTGCTGTGCCTATCTCCAAGGCTTCCGAATGGAGGCCTCTTACCGCTCTGCTTGCAGACGCCGTAGACAGTCCCAAATCTCCCACCGGAAAAGTCATTTGCAGATCAGGCAACATCCGCGTTGATCGAAAAGGAGGAGAAGAACTCATGGGGATTCGCCACGCTGGATTTCATCGTCAATCACTTTAACTCATCCTTCAACACTGGCTATGGCTCGTTGGACATTTTAAGAGTCTTTCTGCTAACAAGAGTGTCATCTTTGGAAGTGATGGATTGTCCGATCGTCCATCAAGGAAACGACTAAATCTCCCCGAAGCAGAAGACTAACCAAACGAGTTTTTGGCTTTAGTGAATGAAAATTCGTCCACAATCATGAGAAGCAACACAGAAAGCTTTTTTTAGCCTCAATTGCTTTGTCAATTTCCGTTTATCTATTTGTTCACATATGTTTACTGTGACGAGCAACTGAGGACGTTTGTCTGCCAACTCTCTGATTCCTGCTATTCCTCGTCTGCCCTCCAAATTTCAACCCACCCCTTTATCTCCCTTTCCTCGACAATCTCCTCCTGAATCTCATCAACGAACGACTCCGTCAAAATTCGAACGCAAATCTTTCCTGGTGCAATTTCAGTGCCTCCATCCGCTCGACAATTTGACCTCGACGCCGCGCCCCTCATTGCCTGTTTGGCGAAGCATTCGCGCACCCAGACGAAGCTCGACCACCGCGTACATAAGTTATTCATGCAATAATGACGATTCGCAATAAGAAAATAGCAAGAAACACAAATTTAAAACTCAAAGTCGGATATCGAATTGATGTTGACAACGAAATTGTCTACCGATCCTTGCGTGTGTTTAAAAACACCTTAATTGTAATTATTTTCGGATCGGTTATTCTCAAGCGTCTCGTTGATCCGTTGCCTCGATTATTCACTTATACGTTTGCGCAAAATAAATCGTATGTTTTCTAGAAATCTATTCTCGTTTTTTTATTTGAAAGCCCTTTTGACATAGTTTGACTTTAACGGTAAATGCTGGAGGTGGTTTTATTCATTGTGAAATTGGCGTCTATATAAATGTAGAGAAAACTAATTTTATAAAACAATTCGGTATTACTTCATTGATTGGAGGTATTTAGGCTAAATAACGTCTCTTTGCCATAGTCTTGCAAGATTGAAGGTTTAAGCTCCTTTTAAGTTTAAATTACGAATAGATTAATCTTAATTTATTAGTCAAGCAGGCATTTTCCGCATGAAATTTCAGGGGAGTTATAAGCCCAAAAGATCGGCTTGAATAAAAAGGGCTTACCCTGGATAATAATAAAAGGGTACAATATAAACCGTGATTACATAATAACCTTAGAAATTGATTTTTTTTGCGTTAACATACCGCTCACACATTCAATATAAAATCCTAAGGGATCTTACGATATTATTTTGTTTGAACCCTGACCCTCAAGAAAGAAGGCCAATCCTTTCCGATTCTTAAACGCGCTTTTGTTGTTCGACTACTGATAAACTAGCACAGGAAAGCAGATAGAAACGGCTGAAACCTGCTCAATTAAAGTAATACACTACGATGTGTATACACCCTTCCCAATCTCGTCGTTGCACCAAATCCGCCGTCTTTGTTCTCACACAATTCCTTAAATGTGTACCAATTAGCAGAATCGGAGAAATAGCAACTAATTCACTTGAATTATAATGTCAGAAGTTATGGAGAAATTATGAAAAGAATACACTCACCGATTCAAGGTAATGAGTAACCGTTGCTCAGTAACGTGTAATTCTACTGCAAAACCTCGGTACACAAACACACACACGCATGCCTATCTTATTCGTGAAAATTACAGACTGCCGTTATTGGGCTTCAAAGGTGAACAATACATGAAGCTGAACTCCACAGTAGGCATCCTTAATATTGTCTACTTTCGTCCGTAAGCTGCTATCAGAATTATAACTGTTTAATATGTTAATCACGTAAAATAAACTGAACAGAGGAACGCTTCTATGAAAAAGTCATCAATCTTAAAGATCAATAATTGAAAAAAGTCTCGACAAATTCGCGTTTTGTCTGAGCTGTCATTCCCGTAACATAGGTCGACTCTAAACCCGCGCATTCTGTCGGAAAAAACCTTTGATCGAAATGGGGGTATCTAGACGGTGTCGTTAGAACAATACGTCCTCACGCATTCCAGGTGTGGGGGGATTGACTCCCACATTTAATAAAACGAGAAAAGCAAGCGCTATTATAATATGTATTAAATTGTTGTGCTTAAAATGTCATAAAGTTTATTTTCTATATTAAGGCTTCATTTGCTTAAGGGAAGCTAACAACTACGACCCCATGGAAAGTGACGGATCTTTGACATCATTAGACTAAAAATTGACAAAATAATTTCAAGACGACAGTTTCACTTTACATAAATTCCAATTAATTCTGCCACCTCGTAAATTGTTGGTGGCCAAGTCAATTGAGACAGTTCAAGAAATAACAGGTTTACATAGTAGAATTCTCGCATGTTTTCTTTTACTACTAGTGTGTGATGTGTGCCTGTCTACAATCATATCTGTAACACTCGGATACTCTTATTGGTCAAAACAGGAAAACACATTTCATGAAATCAAATTTACTTATGCAACCTCACAGAAAAATTATTTACCTCGAGTTAGAAAAATTCTAGCCCCAGAGATGGACAGTAAAATTCTCTATTTTATAAAGTATTACTACGATGCAAACTCTACAGGAGTAGGTCGATAGTTAAACTCATAAGTATTTGAAAACATCGTCTTTATTCAGAGGAAATATTTAGTGATCCTTTGTCTACAAATTCAAATTTCAAGTTTACTATTATGTCGTTTTGAAAGCTGCAAAACGTTTTGTAGACGAAAACGAAACGGATTAGACCACTGCCAAAGAGGCAGAGGCATTCTAAAATAAAATGAATTGTTTTTCAAACAAACACAAAAAAGCCGAGCCATTTTTGGCCACGGGTGGTATGGAATGCGAAGAGCGTGTTAGTATGAGGAGATTGATGGTGGTGATGATGGGGGGTGGGTGTTTGCCAGTCTTACGCCATTACTGGAAGCTCGCCGCAGGTCAAGAAACCGTGGAGATAACCGTCGTCAACCGCCGTAATACAAAATTTGAAGATGAGCGACGACGCAAGAGGAGTGTTGTAACTGCCTCGGAGGCGATGAAATCGTTTGGTGAATTCCGCACAATTTAAGTGTCACAACAGACCAGGCGGTAAGACAGCGTTCGTCGTGTGCGGATGCTTCGGTTTAACCACGCGACCCCTTTCACAGTTGAACCAGCGGCTTCATTGATTGATTTATTAGTATTAAGGTGTCGTTCCTTCAAAACAGCCAACCACGACGGCTCATTCGAAACATAGGGACTTCGACGACAAGGATGAGGCTTGATTGCAAGTTCTTTGTAAATAACTGAATAAAAGAATGCAAACAACACTTTCAAATATCTCATTTATTTCAGGGCGTTCGATACACACAAATTAACATCATTTCGTCATTAAAAATAGAAATATTTTGGATCGCCAAGAACAGGTTTTACTTATTGATAGAATCTTATTTAAAAAAAACGTTGGTAAGCTTAACATCATACAAGCTATATCGATTATATCGCTGTCAAATATAGCGGTGTAGTTAAACTTGATTCGACAATTGTAATTAATGGAAAATGCATTAATCGTTGCTAAAAATATTAAATAATTAGTTTATTGGGACCGAATCCAAGTTTAAATTAGATTAATATGACCGGTATTTGTACCATTTGGCCATCTTAAATTTACAAAAATGTAGTTTGTCCAATTTATTTTATTGTGTCAGGTGTATCCAATTAAAATTCTGTTTTTTTCTAAGAATTGGACTCACGTATACCCTGTTCAGCAACGTCTTTAATATCTTTAGATGGCCATGTTCAGAGAATCTTTCTTTCGGGATCCTCAAAATTGCTGAAGTTTTTACTTTTAATTAAGAGGTTGAGCCTAAACACAAAAAATTCATCCACCATTCCTTAAACACGTATATTTTTCTTACCAATTGCTATGTTTGAGCATCTCTAACAGTGCTATATTTATTAAAGCAAAGGATCTATTGGTAGTGGTCAACGGACCTTTTTTTGTAAAAAAAAGATTGTGTTTTGAGGTGGATTAAATTTTGATATAAAGTGGCAATTTGATACTCTTTGTAGCTTTTTGGGTTTGTGCGATTCCGGAAATTTGGTGAGAAGATTCGAAAAGGCTCGAGGCCTGTTTTATCGGTTTAATATATTATTCTTCGATAAACTGGCGATTTTCAGTCGTAATATTTCAGAAATGTTTTATTATACCCAAGCGAGTTTTCTTCGAATAACTATCGCCAATATTTTCAATCTAGGCGTATTATTTTCCGACCCCTGGAACAATATGGCGATGGTTTGATCGGTGTTTTCTAAACCTTTGTATAATTAATAGAAATTGAGTTAAATATTATTCAACTGGCTAACGCACACAACTACGTAAGCTGTGACCTTAAGGTGAATAAAATAAGAAAAAAATAAAACAAACTTTTACGTCACCAGGCCTGCCCCTATTTATCTACTGCTACTTACGAGAAAGTCCAACAAGTCAACGTATCCCCTATTATATTAGTCGCCGTACAACGTTGCTCCGCTAAAATTTATCGATCTAACGTACTCTGTGTACTTATCGATTTCGTCTGGACGCAGGTAACGACAATAATAGCTAAACACGTTCTACGTAGCACCGCTTAGATCGTTTACCCAGAAATGTGGTATCCGATGTTCACTCTATAGGGGTGGGTTGCTAGTTGAATACATACGAATTCGTTTTCTAAAACATATAATGTTTACGATGAGGTAGCATTTAATCGTACTTCGTCCACAAAATCGACTTGTTATTTTTAATTAAATAATATTTATCTGTACGAAGACGTCGTTACTTCAAAACCTTCAACCACGAAAAAAACATTGTAAAATAAAGTCCTAGTTTATTCACACCGAGGTGTCTTATCAGTTGACTGAAAATAATGGCTGCGGTTGGCATCAGAGTCAGAGATGATTTAACAATATGTTCTGAATCAGCTTTTTCCTCTGCCACAGAAGACGAAGAAGGGCACTACAGCTACTGTTCCAATGCGTAGTCTTTGTAGAAATTGAATCCATAACTCTGCTAGCTCATTATTTTGGAAGAAGCCGCGCCAAGGAAGATGGAGAAAATGTGCGGCAATGATTACTTGGGACATATTGGTCAATAACTATTTCGTGGGAGATCGCTAAGGCTACGTTCGTGGTAATTTATCGAATGATTATATATGTGACGTTATATTTTTAAAAGCATTCTTATCTTTCGATTCTTTTACGCGGCTAGAATTTTCACCAATTCAAATGATTTCTCTTCCTGTTTTACCTTAATTGGAAATACATCATTTTGTTAAGATAAACATGTTGCGTTCATTGCCTTAGGAAATCATAATTCAACTCGAATTAAAAGGCAGACAACGACACAGTGTTAGGTTAATTGCCTCAGACTAGTCTAACTTCACGAATAATCTTGCTGCTTCATGTAGACCAATTGATAGTGAATATTTGATAGATGCTCTTTCTGTCCCAATGGTGGAGATCTACTTTTTTTGTGTAATGCTAATTTGGAAACCTCGGCAAATATATATTCTATGCTTTTTTAATAAGTGTGTCCGAACATTCAGAATGTCTTGATCGACATATTACGGAACCATATTATTAAAACAAGCGCCCTGGGATTGCATTAACCCCTTTGATCTGGAATTGCATTGATCGCAATCGATCGCGTTTGTCGAACGTGTGGTTGGACGTGAGGCCTATCGCCTACATGTGTTAGTAGTCATAATGATTGTGTTTCTCGCGCTTGGAAAGCAATTATGAGGCTGTTATTTTGAAATCGAAATTGCTTATGTTCAGTCTACCGATTACAAAACTTGTCGAAGCTTATAAAAAGCGTGGTCATTTCAAATGAGTTCCTGTCTTTTACCGGGTTTAAGATAAGATAAATAAATGGTGATATAAGGTAAACAAAAAGACTCTATGAATCTTTGCAACACAGACATTACTAAAATATCTTTTAATGACGTATGCTTGATTACGAATAAATTGTAAGACCACCCTTAATGGCTGGTCTTAAACCTCAGACCTATTATTCAAATGGACGAAGAGTTGTTGTCCTGAAACGGGTGTTGAGTAAACAGGTTTAACTAGCCAACGAATCGATTATAGGGCCAGAACGCGTCAGATAGAAGCTAGTGCTACATGTGCAACGTCATAATAAATAGAAGGCTATTAGAGCAATTCAAAGCTAAATTAGGAAACAGTTCTCGGTAAAGTAAACTTTGCGCGACAAAATAAACAAACAATTCACTTCGAAGTTTTTATATTAAAAGGCCAAGGTTTTGAGGTTTCGAGTGTACTCAATTGTTCATAATTGCACCGTCATCATTTATCCAATGAAAATATGCTACGTCTAGTTCGAAGCAGACATAATAGGGTCTCAAAGAGCTGCATGCGTTAAACTATTCTATTTTGACACCTGTGCGAGCCACCAGACGTACCACCCACATTTTGGACAATCGACGAATCCCACGGTCGCTATTGACAGGCGTGACTGATCGTTAACATTAATCATCCACAGCTTGTTATGACGCACCAGACATACATGATACGCTACCCCACCTAGCTCCATTGGTTCTGTGGATGTAAAATTAAATTATAATCAATTTCGCGATGCCACCAGAATTCGTAAATTCCAAAGAAAAAATTGCGTTGCACGTTTAGGTCCAGGTTCAATGTACACCCAATTTAATAATAATCAATATCACAGTTTTGGATGACGTCTACGTTCACAGGACTCATAAAGTTATTCATCTGTTTCCGATTCGACGGTGTCGCCAATAGTGAGTCATTCGCGGATAACAGGGACAATTGGTGAAAATGAAAACTGGAGTTTTTAAATTATTATTATTAGAAATTGATTAACAATGTCACCGATTTTTGCACTTTTCATTTGTTCGGTAAGATCCGCAGTAGCGGATTTGTCAAGTCTAAGAACGTCAACAACAATTACTACTGAAATTGCGATATCTGTCTTATTTTTTAATCTAGCAATCACAGATTAACGCTAATTTGCAAAAAGTGATCTAGTTAACCTGGTTGGATTCGAACATGCTATTTGCTTCTAATTTTCATAGCTAGTAATTTATATAGAGTCCTGTGTTATGGTGAAAGTTTTTTGTCCTCGTGACCTTAATAAAACCGCTACAATTTGAATTATTAAAAATGCACCTCTTTTGACTATTGACTGAGGATGTATTTCTAAATTTCAAGAGAGATTCCTTCATTCGAAAATTCCTATACACAACAACTTTCCTGAAATGGCACTTGAGAACTGAATCTGCTGTTTTTTTGTAAACACCGTATGGGCTCTGAAAAACCCACAGAAAACAAGCATGGCGCATACAAAGACACGAATTCGACTATCATATCGCTGAATGTATTAGCCAAGTTGAGCGCGGTTATTGGCTAATTCCTAAATTATGCATGCACGCACGTGCGCACCATCTGTGTGACCACTTAAATTCATCCTGGTACTCAATTTTCAGAGCCTGCTCGCGTATTGGCTGACCATAGAAAGGAACTGTGTTGTGACATTGGTATTAAACGCGAGACTTTACTGCTAGTTTAATCAATCCTTCTGCAAACTCATTATGACGAACCCGTTTTCTGGATACCCTGGAATAAATGAACTGCGCATTCGAGGCGAGTATATAGACCTTCATATTAAGGTAATTAAGTGGCTGTTTGGAAGTCTCAACTTTTTATTGGAAACAGGTCAGTGGAGACGAAGTGGTTGGGGCTCACCGTGTAGTGGTTGGAGAACGCGTGCCGCTTTTGAAGACCATTCTGCAAACCCCATCTTCCGGACGATCGCCTTGCCGATTATTCTGGCCACGATTTCCCAAGAGGTACACGCGGCGTATTCTACCTTTACAAACCTTATCTGTAGGACCGTGGAACAACTGCTTGAGTTCATTTACATGAACCAGGTCACGTTGACAGAAGACACCGTAGAGAGGCTGTATTTGCTGTCGTTCGCGCTGGAATTCGAAGAGTTGTGCGATGTTTGCCTTCAATTCATGAAGTCTAAGTATATGCTTTTCTTGTAATAACACGGTATTTTAAGAATTACACACGAAAAACTAAAAGTTTACTTTGTTATCGCACGAGCTATCCAATGTGATCGGTTTTACCAGTGTTTGTTATCAACGATTTCGGCTGACGATCTCTTATCGGATATTCTCAATGAAGACGAATTTGTCGAATTGCTGTCAGTTTCCTCTCTCGACAACGACAGCTTACTCGAGCTCATCTGCTCCTGGTCGATGGCAAACGCGGAGGTCCTTGGGGATGGAGAGCAACTTGTTGGAACATTTGATCGTCTACTCGGGTGCATCGATGTTACCAGGTTATCACAGGAAGCGTTAAACATGTTTATCTACAGTGATTCGCCTTTTCTTTCCAACCGGATGTGTCGGTAAGTCGAGTTTGACAGATTGCCTCAAATGCCTTTTTGATAAACTCGAGGGTTTGTGAACTCTGGTGGCGAAAATGACAGTCTGTCGCGGACGACAGGACGACGAATTTGCTGGAGTATTCAGTGAATACCAAGTTTTTCTTAATAAACCAATGAAAATAGAAGGTTCCGAGTGCGGTTCAAGATACCAAGATTGCGATGAGTAAACTTCTGGACATTAAATGATTGACTACCAGTAACGACCTTGAGATATGAGTCTCAGCTGTGCAAACAGTCGCTGTGGGTTGCGTGCGAGATATTGAAAATAAAATAAAGTATAATTTCTGTTGAAGACGTACAACGGATAATTATACTTTATTACTGAAGAGCTTAGCATGTTATAGATAAGCAACTTATTTTATCAAAAGCAGAGCCCGGTGGTTTCTGTTTTACTGCAAGTTCATTGTTTCATTAATTTAGGAACCATATATTCGATTCGATTAAAGCAACTTCCACATCAACGCCTTTAAGACAGGGAAATTCAAATTCTGCAACCAGCGGTTATGGTGGGTGAGTCAAATCTTTTAAAAAGCCTTGTTTTTCGTGCACACCATTAAGACAATCTGAAGGACAATGTTGCTTGTCCTAAAACCAGTATCGGCGTTTCAGTAGGACGAGCTATAAATTGTACCATTTACGACAAAATAAAGATAACATATTCTTCGCGTAAAGGCTAATGAAATATATATTAATGTTTGTATCTGACGTACGGACAATATTTAAGCCCGTCTCTTTCTTTATCCAAAGGCCTTGCATATTATTTGCCCTTATTATTACCGTTAACCCCATATATACATTTGAAATAAACTTCTTTATCTAGACAGGCTTCCACAGAGGATTCGGAAACAGCATTCTCATCAAGCCGGCAAAATGAAACTGTCTTGATGTGTGGAAAAACCAGAACCGATGCGAAAATTATAGTTATCTCGAGTTGGTCGCAGTTTCAAGTAGAGCAACAAGTTGACATTCGTATTCCTTTTTCTTATGGCTGCGGATTAACGAGTTCGAAAGGTGAGGTAGAACATTACACCCGGAAAATAAACGCATATTCCGTAAAAAATTGCTATTTAGCCTGTCAATAAATGAAGTTATATTTTTCGTGCAGGGAAGATGTATTTTGTTGGTGGACACGACGCAAAAAATACAGTCTGTCCACCGTGACTGTGGTGGATCCCCAGACGGGTGGCATATCAGAGGGTCCACCACTCTTGACCGCTCGCCAGTTTTCCGCTGTGGCCGCCTCGATCGACTCAATTTTCGCATGTGGTGGAAGTGGGATCGAAGGAAATCCTCTGTTTTCCGTTGAACGTCTCGTAATTGGAAGGTTAGCTGGTCGAGTTTAGGTGCTTAGTTAAAGTGCCTTCTTGTAATATTCAATAAAGTATTTGTTTTCGATTCAGAAATGCGTGGGAGACCTTACCGTCATGCAAATTTGCACGATCCTCTGCCACTGCGATTACTTTTTCCAACGATGAACAACAACGATTTATACTGGTAGCCGGTGGATTGAGTTTAAGAAGCGGCAGTGTTTCGAGTGTTGAAATGCTGCTTCTCCAGAAGGGCCAAACGTGGCAAACAGTATCGCCTATGCTCCATGCCCGTTATAATCACGGAATCGCCTTATTCCGAGAAAAAGTTGTCGTTGCTGGAGGCCAGGGTGAAACTTCTGTTGAAATGTTCACGCCACCGCCCAATCTTGGCTCCGGGAAAGGTCAGTGGAGCGAGTTGAAGCCAATGAGCAAGGCTCCGTCAAATCTTCACCTCGCAGTGTTTCAAAATCGGCTTTTCGCGTTTTGTGAGTTTTAAAATTCAGATAGTTTATCTTTAAATTTCGAGTTCAAGTCGTTCATTTTATCTTTTTTGACTTTTTGAAGTTCAAAATGTTATCGGAGGCAGAGATAGAACCGCACCCACAAGTTGAAGAACTGTGTGATGAAACAGACAACAATTTGCTACCGGTAAAATTCTGATTTATTTTCTACAGAAGACATGAGATATTTGAAATTGTTATTGGCATTTTTCCCGAGATTTTTTCTTCAGCGGTAAAAACAAGCAATTAAACCTTGTCGTTGTCGACGTTGATCTGAAGCACATTTCAAGCAACCAATATTTTCACTACAAGAAATAAATAAGCTCTACATTTTCGTTCATTTTTGTTCATTTTCAGTCAACTCAAAAGACACCTCTATGTGAATTCACTTGGACTCCATTTTGTGATGCTCCTCGAGAACTGGCCACTTTCGAAGGAGTCGTCGTGGTTGGCGGTATTGAAGAAACGACGTCTTAATAATGATAACAATTATTTAATTGCATAAAAACGGTATACGAAGATACATAATTCGTTTTTCGTGGACCTATGTTAACCATTAAGATCTAAGACGGACGGATCAGATGAAAACAACGTTTATCATCCAGGTGTCAGTGTCGTTTACTGCGTCGCAAAGAAATCGAGACTACGTTTGAAGTGTTGCTGTAAAGTTAAATAGCAAGTCGAGTTTGTGGACGAAGTATGACTATATTTTGCCTCCGCGTAAAGATGGTGTGTTTTCAAAAAACGAATTCTTAGGTGTGCCACTAACAACCCACTCTTTTAGAGTGAACATATAAACCAAAGTTTTGGGTAAACGATCTTATCGGTGCTACGTAGAACGGCGAGGGATATATCAAGGTATTGGTAGACTTCTTGGACTGTTATGTAAAATTAATCTTCAATTAGCGTGGGAAGTCGTTATCACCAAACAGACTCTCAAGTTTTAAGTAGAGGTCATCACAGGAATCTGCGAGGTTTCAGCGGCGGCATTGGTCGTTGTGCCTTGCGTGCTTAGAATCAGGAAATATCTCATTTCTTCTGGCACTTCTTACAAACAAAGGTGGCAAAAAGCAAGTTGAATTTAATTATTTCCATGTGGCAGTCAATCACCCACACCTGGAAGGCGTTAAGCCACGTTGTGCTAACCCCGGTGATTTATCCATTTATCAAACAATTAAGGCGAAAGAAGGAACGGCGCTGCCGCCAGGGCAGGTGTCGAGAAATTAAAACAATTTCAATGTGGTCACAGTTGAGAGCTGTTCAAAACATCAAAACCCTGCGACCTCCTGAAAACTTTAAATAGATTGACGGGGACCCGTCACTTATATTTACCAAGTTGTGCCCCAGACCTTGATGCTCTGTGTGATGGCTTTATCTTCATAGCCGCTGACCATTCTTCGGGGCCTCTGGCTAGATCGCTTAATACCAGCGCTTTTCATTTCGCCTGAAGAGCTCCACATTGGCTGGTCCTGAAAGGGTCACTCCTACGATCCTAAAAATATGTCACCGCGAGATTTCTCAGAGATGTCGCCATAACACCTATTCCGAAACCGGTGAATGGTTCTGCCAGACATGTTTAGTATAGACCTATCGCCAACTCATCTGTCTCGTTGAAAGTGATTGCGAAGCAACTCCTCTTTAAATTGAAAGACATGCTGATAACTCCCGTTCTAGTTTGCATATTAATAAAATAAAAGCACTCTGAACGCCGTGGCGACGTTTTTGCACACCCTCCCACTCTTCAATTGATACCAGAGCGAAAGCCTTCAAGGGAGTTTTCTTGGACTTCTCCTCTGCTTTCAAAACTATCTCACGCTCGCGGATCCTTTTTGAACTATTTGAAGATGGCGGTGAAGGATTGTTGATAAATTGGCTTCAAAACTATTTTTCTAGTCGATGTCAACATGTTACAGTCGAAAATGAAGCCTGCACCTCCTTGCCAAATAATTGCGGTGTACTACGTCTAGCCTTCGACGTGAAACTAGTAAAATACTCGGATGACCTGACTTCATGCCATGCAAGCAAGACGAATGGTGATTCTCAACAGTTTGGGCAGGTTGTCACTGGGGTACACAACTGGTCTTCGGAGAATGGTTTTCTGTTTAATGCATCAAAATGTATCGCTATTACATTTTCCTTGAAAGCCGATGTTGACACTCCTAAAATCTCTTCACTTCATAATTTGCCGCGAGCTCAAAATCTTAATTCATGTTAACTGGCGGTTATCATGGCGTGATCATGTGGATGCCTTTTTCGGTAAATGTCGTCGCCTCTGTGTCTTAGTTCGCCGGTTCAAGAGACTTGGTTAAAGCTCAAGTCGTATTAAAACCATGCCTGTATAATTCCCCTTATTGTATGTTGCTAAACCATTTATTTCCCTCGGCGTTTAATGTTCTGACTTTTTAACGCTTCGTTGACTTTTTTTAAATAATCTCGGTTTCTACTGGCCTACATATTCTCTTTATTCACGAAATCGTCGTTCGACGCAACTTAAATAGTTGTTCACAAATCGCTGGTCGTATTTTAAGTGTAAATCGCTTCGACCAATGAGTAGGCTATACTGTTCAAACCCACAAAAATTGCCGCATATCGCAATTCGGTCATTCTTTATTCGTCTCGATTTTTGGTTTAACCAGAGCCGGTGAAGCAGGAACTAAAAGACAATTTTCATATCCGGTACATATAATACTGTTTTTTTTGTATGTTGAAAGTTTTGGAATTCGTTACCTTAATAACGCCGCTACAATTATTTTTTTATAAATGCACCTCGTTTTTATATTTACTGAGAAGGAATGTCGAAATTTCAAGAGAGATTCCTTTATTCGAAAATTCCTAAACGCAACAACTTTCCTTGAATTGCACTGTAGTACTCAAACAAGTTCTGCCGTGTTATTAATAAACCAGTATCAACACAGAATTGGCTCTTAAAACCCCCAGAAAACAAGCACGACGCATACACTGACAAAAATTCACGTATCCTATTGTTGACGGTGAGCCCCAACCACTTCTTCTCAACTGTCATGTTTCCAACAAGACGTTAAGCCTTTCAAACATACATTAAATAACCTCAATATCAAGGTCAATAAAGTCAGCGTTTATGCGCAGTTCATTTATTTCAGGGTATCCAGAAAACGAGTTTGTCATAGTGGGCTTGCGGTAGGGTTCATAAGAACCAGTAGTCTAAGATCGCGTTTAATACGGGGATGAATTTGATGCTTGTAGAACACACATGTTGTGCGCACACATTGGATTGAACCAATAAACTCGGCGAATCGGTGTGTGCGCCAATCGATACGATTAAAATTCGGAGGCACACATAATCAGGTGACAATTGCGTTTTGGCGCTCGTCGTTGGTCTTCATAATCTGGTGGGATTTCCGATCCAAGAAACTTTAACCATCTTGAAATATTTTCTAAATGTAGATACGGTAAAGATGCACTAAATTGTTGCGGTTGGCGTCAGAGCTTATAAAACTCTATTTTTCGCAGCCACAATTCAACGTTATTCGCAACCGCACCAAATAAAAACTTTAATCGTTAAACGACACGTCACATCAAATGTAGAGCGTCGAAGCCTAATGAGTGTCGCTGGGATAATAACTGGATCGCTATCGGTTCTGAAGCAGCCTCCACCAATCTGTTTAAAAAAAAATGAAACTGTTTCCAGCTGAAAGCCGGGGAAAATCACTCGGCTTTAACTTGTGAGGTTGGTTTTTTGTAGATTGAGGCGGTCAAACTTCCGGCTTCCGCTGCTTTCAAATATAATTTTATTGAAAACAAAGATATCCATGTTCGGCACAATTTAACATGCCTAATCGTTTCACCAAATTATTTCTGGGTTTTCTTCGTTTCATTCTGTTTGCATAAACTTGTCCAATTTAATGGCTTTGTTTGTTTGCAGTTGAGAGCTGATTCGCCGTTTTGGGTTCATTGAGACAACTGTATTGGCAATCGGATGCTATGATCGTAAAACACGAGAATCTATAAAAACGTGGTGTAAGTGACTTCGAATAACTAGACTAATACACAACGCTACAGTTTATTATCAAAATTAATGTTATAAGGGTAGCGCTTTTCGGTAGACATTTCTCGAAGCTATAGCCACGAATATTCTTTTTGCAGCCTTGTTGGAAACAAAATAGGATGTTAGAGTTATGTCTAAAAAACCGAACACAACGTTACTGAAGAAATGTAGACGACTGTACCGACTGACCGTCTTCATAGTAAACTTGAAATTAAAACAGTTTGTTCCAAACTTAGAAGAATACTTACCCTTACAACCACGTCAGTGAACATAAGGAATTATAATTTGGAATTGTTGCTCGACTTGAAGTTGGAGTAAACATAAAATAAACCACTGTCGGGGATAGGGGTTACATCGGGTGAGAGGGGGTAGGTCAGACATAGTGGGGGTTAGGGGCAAATGTACTTGGGGAACGGGGTCGTGGGATTGCCGAGATGGATGTATCCGATTTTATAATAATAAAAGCTCTTCCATTCTCACAGTTTATATGCTCGAATAAGCAAGATACGAAGCTAAGAAAGCTATCAATTTAATTAATAATGCGTAAATGTGGAAGAAAATTCTTTTAATAAATTATAACTTACGATTTAAGTACGCTTTTGTAATGGTCGTTTTAGTCTCATTGATGACGGTGTGGACTTCTCCGCGGTTTTCGCTCCCGACTTCCAAATGATAGTCCAACAAACTTTACTAAGCTGAAGATTGCGTGCCATTCTATCTCCGAGAATTTCACGGATGACATAAATGGACCCACGACTACTGCCGCTCAACTGAATACCCGCCTTATTGATCGAACCGGTCAAGCGTTTCTCCAAGAAAGACCTGTGAGAGACTCGACGGTCGCAGTGGACAGCAACAAATGGGCCAACAACTAGCGATACTGCCCCGCGAAGTCGGAACCGATACTGTGTAAGTTTCCCTGTTCTCCTAAACCTGTTTATTGTGTAGGTCCTTGACTAACAGATACTACGGTTATAACAATCGGGATAGTTAAGGTTGCAATAGACGGACCCAAAGTCGCAAGCTCTAGTAAGGAGCCGGGAGGCCGCATACACCCTATCAAGTTTTGCGCATGCCGTGACAAAGTCCACAGGAATAAGGAACCAGTCTCGGGAGGACTTCGTCGAAAGTGAGAAAAGCACTACGTGGTTGCTCGATGTCGGGCTTGTACGTCTCCAGAATAAGTCCGTCAAGGCCGTACGAGCCGTCGTAAATGGCTGAAACAGACACTACGATTCCGTAAGAAGTCACAAGGCAGTCGGTGATAGTATAGTCGCAAGTAGCTTTGCCTGCCACGTGGAAGATCCGGGTTCAAGTCCTTGACCCCGACGACTCGCGGATTTCGCGGAAGGTCATCCTCTCGTGGAGAAGACGAAAGCGATGGCGGCAGGCTTTAGCTGAGGGGGGGTCCATCACATAGATTATAATACCATTACCACAAATAAAAAAGCAATCAAATCGAAATCTTATTTTTTTATGTATATAATGCATGCTTTTCTTCGACAGGACCAGTTAACGTCTTGGTCGAAGCCTTGGAAGACGAGGATACCCCGTACGAATAATGCTCCGAAGAAGACTTATCGGAGACGGAAGGTTGTTGTTCTTGTCTGAAGGGGAAGTTGTGTGGAAAAAAACTATTTTATTCAATTATAACTAACGTGTTTAGTAAGATTCAATATAAATTGTAATGGCTTGTTGTTTTAGTCTCATATAATA
>JAPUBX010003519.1:0-13611 GCA_028672205.1 Proteocephalus fallax
TTAGACAAACGCAAGCCATACCACTATGAATAGGTTTATTTAGCAGCTTCAGTGCATCACTTTCACAAACCCCCGTTTTTGTGGTTCAATTGATCTTCACGGTGATCTTCTTCATTTTTATGTGACTTAAACATGTGGTCATTTAGCGCCCGCTGTTAACGTGTTGATTTTAGTGGCGTTCTATTTTAACATCTTTGCGTGCCGCCACGAAGATTTTTTCAGACTAGCATGAAATCAGTCTTATTCGACACGAGGTCGCTGGAGATGGCGTCCTGGTCACGTCACGGGGGATGGGGTGTCGTTGCGATTTGGCGGCATACTATTGGATAAATGGCTGTCAGCGTTACCGTTAACCGGAATGACCTTGGATAAAGATCACTTTGAGCTTTTATCCTGACGCCGGCAGACAACCCAGTTGAATTATTGGTGGATAACATCACTCGCCGGGCGTCACCAAGGTTGTGCCAAGCTGTCGGAGATCCACGATTACGACACTTTCGAGTTTCATCGTTATTTGGAAAAGTTGTAACCTTGGCGCGAAATGGGCCTTTGCTTTGCATCTTTGCAGAGAACAAAATCAACCCCCCCCCCCAATAGATCATGCTAAATTCGGGGGGTAAATAGCTTCCTCCAGTTCATTCGTTAATGCTTTTATAAAAGAATAGTTTAATGCAGACCCAGAAATAATCATATGATCATATAGGATGTCTGGTTAATTAATCGACGCGTCGGCCGATATCCAAGTTGATTTCGTTGACAAATGCCAACATCAACGTTCCAGCCTTAGCCGATGCAAAATTTCATTTTATCTATTTTAATTTAAAAGCGCGATTCCGAGAGAATTTTCCTAAAAAACTACACCCATTTTTTACGGCCCGCGATTTCTCATTCTTCAATTGTGGGAAGGACTTTCTTTGTTTCTCCAAATCCGACTCACATTCTCCACCTCGAACCCGAGAGAAATACATCTTTATGCACACGCACAAACACACTCACACACCGGCAGAATTGTCTAATTAAATTTCCATTTCCCCAAAAGCTTTACCAAATACCCCAGCCTCATCGCTACTTTCCTCCCAGCACTAAACTGCATTACTCTTCGTCGTTTTCGTCATCACCGTAGTCGTGTCATCGGGTTTACGACAACCGAAACGGCCGAATTCTGTCTGCGAATTCGTGGTTGTGCGCTAATGGTCAAAGTAGAGAGGAGAATTTCGCTGGATTGAAAATGACCGCTAAGAACCGGATGGGGACATGTTTACTTTTGGCTTCTGCTTTAAAATGAATCGATATACCGGTTTGTTTCGTGGGAAACCGCGTAGATCGGAAATCATTTCTTTTATTGCGCCGATGGGCATGTCACATTTTTGGGGGTAATCGAATTGCATCTTCTAGCTGATTGATTGGTCGATTGTTTGAACATAAACCCAACACATTTATGGTCGTTTTATTTATAGTCTTTGGCAGTGGGGGAAAGGTTGTCAATATCTCGGCTGAAGTAAAATGAACTGGCTCATATGTTTAAAGAAAATCCGAATAAACTATGAAAACAATTGTTCTTATTTTCCAAACATTATACTTTTTTCTTTTCATATCTCATCGCTCAAATGTTTACTTATTGTCGAAGATGCTCGCGAACGTTTCCGATAACTGAATGGATCATTTAATCTGGAACGACATCAATGACTTCACAAATGTCATCTCTAGATCAGGAGCGCGAATTTAGAAAAAAACGTCTTTATTTATTTTATGAAGCATAACAAATGTCAGATCCTGTAACTCCACCCAGTATATTAACTGCGACAACTTTTGAAACATTTTATAGAAAAAAACCACACATTTCAATGATATTTTTTGTTATTCTTCATGCTCTACAGATGAAATCCCTGGGCTAAGTGGCTTCCGTGCATTGTTTCGCGTTTCACACAATTAATTGAGTCAACCTGAATTCAGACACGGAAGCTGTTTCTAAAGGACGCACAGGAGTTGATTGCTTCTTGGGCATAAATTAATGATATTTTTTTAGGTTTTGGAGAACTCCCCAGTGGGAACAGTAATCGGGAGCGTTTCGGTTCACGATGCCGACAAAACCGAGGCAAATCGTCGAGTCCGCTACGCCCTACGAGGGCTGCCAGAAGACCTCTTTCTGGTCGATATCGATCGCTCCTCGGGTCAACTGACCATGCGACGCCCAGTCGACTTCGAGAAGCAGTCCACTATTTCCCTGACCGCCGTGGCTGAAAATGAAGTCCCTCTTGTCAGCGCGGGCCGCACTGCTCCTTCCCATGGCGCCTACCACTCGGAGGCAAGCATCATGCTCAAGGTCATAAATGTGAACGACAATCGGCCCGAATTCGTGCCCATTTCGCCTCACAGGAAACATTTTATGTTCACCTGGGAGCATCTGCCTGCGCCCGCAAAGATGGATGGTGATGATGCTGGTGACGCTGATAATAATGGTGATGCTGTAAACAAACAAAACGCTTCGCCACAGCGGATCTGTGAACCGATACCCTACAAGGTGATCGATAAGGATTGTGAACCGGAAAACCAGGAGTTCTGTTGTAACTTATCACTGGAAAACACCTTCGACGGCACATTTGGACTTATGGAAGAGATACCTAACATGCTCTGCGCCCTAAAACGTCCACCACAGCCGCAGAGCTATAAAGTCACCTTGGTGGCAAGCGACGGCAAAGGAAATGACAGTCTCTCATCTCAGGTAAGTCTCCCGATTTGTTCGATTGTTCTAAGTAGCGGACACCTGTCTTTGTTGACCGGAAATTAACCGTTTGTTCAGGGTGAGCTGGAGTCGACACCTACATCGCATTCCGATCACCCTCCATGCAAAATTTCTTAATTAAGAAACCCAGGAAGCTGGAAAATAATATAGTGGAAACTAGCTGCAAAACCTAAAAGAAGTAGTAAAATTCTGTTGTTATTATTTTTCAGTCGTATTGACGAAATCAGATTCAATTGAGATACCGAGGTCATCTTTTCATGTAGAATAGTTTTCGGACAAACAACGTCAATACACTGGGAATTGAATTTTTCCTATTCATTAGCAGCAATCTACCAACGGATTTATGGAACCATTTTTAACTATCGAAAGCCAATATTCAAAAAATAAGTAGACCTATCGGATTTATTGACAAAACAATATTTTAAGCTTCCTGCAAACCCTCTTTTTATCAATTACCATTTATGTATGCATACGTATCGGTCAAAGACCCCTAAATTTCGGTTTTTAAATCGAATATTTGAGTGGGTTATAAAAGGCGGATATTTTTTGTCAATAAATGCTGCGTTGTTTGATTATTCTGACAGTTGGTGACAACCAGTGGGAGATTTCGAGATTCCTCTCGACTCCCTGAGAAGAAAAGGGGTGGTTGTCTGAGTAGTAGAGGCAGCAAGGGGTTAGGGGGTGTTCAGAGGGCGGGAGTGGTCGCATTCCCCAGAAATTATGCATGAGACGTCGCGTGAAGGGGTCTGGGAGAGAGAATTCTGACAGTCCAATGACTGACACAGAGTCAAAACAACAAAGCTCTTGGGTGAAACACACAGTGTAGAGGTCTAAGTCTGTCGACGCTTGTCTTTACGGCCCATCTTAGCCCGGGTATTTCTTTGATTATTGTTTTTTACTGGGAGATATATTCTCCGGGTAACCGCGCGCGCGATTTTAAATTGCGGAAATTCTGTGAGCTATTTATTTCGAATACGGAAGAAAATTTGGGATATTTTGATTAGGTTAAAGATGCATCTAACAAACCTGTCATCGAAAATCAAATATTAAAACACGATATCGGAGTACCAGTCTATGTTTTTTAGATTCAAAGATCCGCCCGATATCTCACGGTTCTTGTTTTGCCCTAGTCTCGGTAAATCTCCGTAAAACAAACAATTTAATGCGTACAGAAATGATGTGAAAATCCTGCTGGGACTGTTTAATCGAAACCGGTTTTACATTTTAATAGAAATTGGTTTGTTCCCGGTTCCCGAGAGTCAAACGGATTTTTAGTAATTAACAGTTGTGTGTTCTTGATTAGCCGAAGTTCGTCCCAAAACACGTTGTAGAAATAGACGAACTGATAAACAGATATCTTTTTTTAAAAAAGTGCCGCTGATTACACTGCAAAAACGTCCTTTTCCTTTCTAGACCGTCCTAAGATGATTATCAGGTACGAGGAGTGGGTAGGGGTTAAGACGAAAGAGTTTCCGTCGAATACACAGCCAAGGTGTATGCGATTGTTCGGTTATACAAGGACAACATAAAAGCGGTAGAAAATTCTGTTTCTTACCTTTTCATGCAAATAAATTCACCACACTCATATCTGTATAGTTCGTTGAAACATAACTCAGACAAGTGTTTTCGCATCGAAATGTAACCCCCTTGCTATCATGATAGTAATAATTGTATTCGCCTGATTAAGAGAACGAGAACCAACATTTGCAGCATTAAAATATACAAAAAAACGCAAAGGATAAAAGAAGTGGATATTATGCATCGAAGATGTAGAATAAGTTAACAGGAATAAACGAAATTACAACAAGGTTAATTTGCAAGGAAGGCAAATTAATTCTTGGAAGCATGTAAAGTTAAACAAGCGCTTAATGGCGGCCATTGAAAGGCCCTATCCTGTGAGCCGTTGTCTCGAAACCTCATATAAATTCCATCTAACATGCCTGCAAGCGTTTTTGACAAACTGACTCAGACCGCTGGAACGAAGGAACGCTTTAAGCCAGAATTAAGTGAGATTGGATACTTTAATAAAAATGAATGAATCCACAGAAGGTGAAATATAGGTGGATCTATTTGTTTAGATACATTTAGCTAACTGAGAAAATAATAGACACCCAGTAGAAGCGAACGATTGCGGAGACACGAAATTTGGCAAGAGAGAAAACGATTTACTTTGTTTTCTTATTTTCATTTCTAACTTTTGGAGAAGCTGTAGCAGCGGTGCGTTTAATTATGCAGAGGTATTTGTGGCGGTTGCGTTGCTAGCAGCGTTGTTGTGAATCGGAGGATTCTCTATGGAATTATAATTTTTTGTCCTAGCGATCTTAATAACGCAATTTCCATTATAATTATCATTAAGTCTTGATGATTGATTTGTCGTGAAAGGTAAACATTGACGACGAAACGGCGATCATTTTAAACGCAAAATGGTTAAGAAATAACACGAAGTAAAGCTACGCGAGGTTAAAATAATCCCAAATAATTCCGAAGTAGGCATCTCGTTTAACAAAAGCGGCTATTACATGTTAATTTCGCGCACGTTAAATCATTATTTAAGCAAATTTCTTAAACAAAATTAGCAGTTTTTCAAACGAACTTCGGAACTGGGATAGTTATCGAATTGTCCTTGTTGTAATGTTTAATTCGTTTCACGGAATAAATTGTGTTGGATACGATAAATGTAATGCAGACTCCGTCAGCAATGATATGTATGAAAATCGTGTCTTCTTACATTGCGTGTCCGATGCTCGTCCTGATGACGATGCACGCAAAAGTTGTGCAGTTGAGTGCCTCTGATTGCCATCTAGTGATTTTTACCTCAGAGCAAATAACTAAAATCCACGGACCGTAATTATCTGAAATCATGCGAAAGAAGTTCACAATTTAATTAATGGTCACAAACACATATTTATCTCCTCCTAATAACTGGCGTGGTTGATGCTGTTTACTTGGAAATGCTGAATTCCTGCCCACAAATGAGTTACCTTGTATGACAGATTTTAATTATTTAAATGTATTAATTGATAAAAATTTGCATAAACTGCAAAATATTAATAGGGAATGGTTCAGCAAAACATATTCCGGTTTCCCAATTCTTCAAAATGGACTGCATTAGAGAAATAACTGTTATTTTGTTTCAATCGGAATCAAAACTCGAATCAAACTAAACCCCATCCGCTGTACAATTTAGCACGCAGCATACTTAATTTCCAAGTGTTCCACATCACGATTACATCTAGTTATAAATCAAACACTTGAGTACCTGTCTCAAAACGATTTTTATTTTAGATTCAGCTCTCGGTAATCATCAAAAGCGGCCCGGAATACGGCAAGTTGCCACGAAAAATCCCGCCAATATCCACCCTCCCGGGAACTAAGCATGACAAAGCAGATTCCTCCGGCGAGACTTCATCGCTCGGCGTCGGCGATTATCGATCGGGTCGGGGGGATTCGTCGGACCGACCCCAGGCTCCCAAGCTCCCCCAGAACGGTGCGTACGAGAAGCAGCAGCACTATACATCGGGCAGTGGTCTCTCGGTCACCTCGTCCTCCCAGCTGAAGATTATATCCGTGCTAGTCTCCGTGGCCGGTATTCTCTGTGTCCTGCTGCTCTTCGTGGCAGCATTGAAATGCGGCCTGTTTGACGGACAGTGTAAGACCAGTACTACCTTCTAGCTATTGTATCGTTGTCCGTTGTCTCCGGACGAAGAGTAACAGAGTCTACTAAGTTCGCGCTCCTCATTTATAATCAAATTAAGCCCCCACTTTGAATGAAACATCATCTGTTTATTTATAAATATATTAGAGTGTCCACAATATATGAATGATATGTTGCAAATGCTTAAAGATGGGGATTCTATTGGCGAGAACAACCTGATGGTTTTTCCGAAAAGAAACATCTTCTCAGACGAAGCTCATTGCTCTTTAAATTCTCACGTAAACGCACTAAAAAGCCGTATTCCGGCCGTGGAAAACTTACGGCAATATGTTAACAAGTCTTTGCATTCTTCTGGTGTTTCTGCTTGGTGGTGTTATCGGGTCATTGCGCTCCAATTATGCCCATTTCATCGTTAATCTCACTAACAAATCTACATCATTAACCGTGCACGCGGGTGGCATTTACGATAGATTATTTATTATTCATGAATTGTAGACCATCTACCATATATCAATAAACAGATGATGATTTTACGATCAAAATGGGTGTAACATTTAAACGTTGCCACAGACGTAGAGCTCAGGCTTGTTGAATTTCGAATGATCCAGTCCGTTTCTGCCACAGCGTCTCTAATTCGCAGCATTGATAGCGCCCGCCGCCACTCCCAGCCATCGCGGAGAGATTTGCCTCCGCGCGGAACTTTAAACCAACGCCAACATTTAATTTGTTTAGCAAGACGCATTATCGGAAGCCCAGAGCAGACTGCAATGATGCGGCGTTTCCCTCAACAGCGTTGGAAATGCTGGCGAAATCGTTTCAACCATGTCGCAAAAATTGAGACCACCAAAGAAGCCGCCTCCTTTGGTTTGTGTAGAAAAAAACAAAGTCTTATCCTCGCCGAATTATTTATTCTCATTTCGCTCCTTCCAAGTGTTTGCTCAATGGGAATTGGGATAACTAGAGCACAAGCCGCATTGCCGCAAGACACAGGTCCGTTATGAAATCGGATCGAATTTCGAATAAACTAATTATTATGGTAATCGCCTTATTAAGGTGACGAGGACCAAAAAAATCGGCATAAGAAGTTACAACACTTCATATGAAAAGCTTCTCCGAGGTCCTGTTTCACCTTTTCTGGGAAAACCGAAAATTCGGGACAAATAAGGACAAATAATGGAATTGAGGTTAAGGGGTTAGGATCTTGGGCATTTAATGACAAATGCAATAACTGCTTCGAAGGCTGATGGCATCTGGTATTTTGTGGTGATGATCTTTTCTAAATTTATTTCTTTTCACTGAGTCCTGGAAAGTGCTAAAAACAGCCATGGATATTTATTTATCGCTCCACTATTTATTACTTCGATATCAGCTATTTTTCATTTTTAAAACCCTTCCGAAACCAGGAAGGGCACATTTTTGCACAATTTAATTCGAAGGATCATCAGATTATAGATGGTTGAGACTGTCAACGCCTATAATAATAGCTTAAAATAAGGTGAACCCTGGCAATGAGCGGCGTCCAGATAAGATACCGATATCGATGTTGGTTCGATTGGTTAATAACATATTTGCGTTCATAACTTTAAGCAAGTGTAGAGGCCGACATTATTTTGTTTCGCCGATTTCGGATCCAAGTAAAAATACGATTTCCTTCGATCTTGGTTATTTTTAAAACGGCAGCTATTTGGGTACACTAAACACCACAGTTAGTTTTTAAAATCGAAGAAGCCGCCAGTATTTATGCCTAATGTTTTGGAGTGACTAGACAGTCGCTGTCGTCAGATGCCTTCTCCATAAAAACCACACAGAGGGCGAGCTTAAAGGTTTTCGTCCTTGTTTAAAATGGCATCCGCACCGGAGGTTGCAATATGCCCGAGGAAAATGTGTCACTTTTTCTACGCCCCAGAAGTTTGACACATGCATATATATGGCTTTGGAATATTTTCGATGAGGATTTATACTGACCTCAATGACTGTCCTGGCCTGAAATGGCGATAGGTAATCATCTAAAACGAATCTGATAATTTTGTAATTCCAACAGTTGGGGGAAGTTTGCTTTTCAGTTGCACTGATCAGGTTGATTCTCGCCAAAGAAGTGTTTATCATTTTTTCGGGAGATTCCTGTGGATGATTATTTAATGTTAGTTGTCCCTGTCATCAGTTGCGTCAATCAGTGTGGTGCCTGAGACCTTCTTTGAAAAGGTCACCACCTTCCAAACCGGACACTGCATGAAAAAACATCAAAACACAATCTACTCTCCCAAACTGCAGAGAAAAATATTGTCCAGTCAGTTGTGATATCTGATAACGGTTTTAAATACATATCCGGAGATTTGGCGTCATTGAAATCTTACAATATTATGAAAGCCTGCATTTTTGATAGTTGGGGTGTTTACACCGTTCGGAGTCATCTTAACAGATAATCTCAAAAGGCTTCACGTTCACCTTCCACTGGATTCGATTAGGGAGACTGCTAGGCGTTCTTATCATCTCCAACATTTTTTCGCGGTTGTTTTCGTCAATTAAATGTGCAGTAAAAATTAAAATATAGTCTGCTGAATGTAACTATGGGTTGAATACTTGCTCAATAAGTGAATTTTAGTAATTTCAACATTGCCTTTTTCTCTAAACCTGTAAAACCTGTAGAGACTTCGCCTGCAATTAAACTATGTATACACACTTCAAATTCACATCTACCCCTGCAAACGCTCATTACAATTGCGTCTTTCAGCTTTGAAATATGTGTTAGCTAATTTATGGGATCCCTACCAAAACAACGCAAAACATCCTTCTTTGGGATTACAACCAGCTGTCAAAGAGTAGAGGTTTTAAATAAGATATTCATTTTTTAATTTCAGTTTCTTCAACAACGAAGCCACCAGAAAACCTTCAGCAAATGTCTGTCGAAGGTGGAACAATGACTGGAATTCCCACAAAGCATGGGGCAAGTATTTGAAACCTTCATTTGCCCATAAATTGGGAGATATCGTCATTATGCCATATTTATTCTGCTTCAGTCGGTTCTTTTTGAATATTCGAAATAGGGATTAAGATAGCAGTAGTCTTCGCAGTAGTATTAGTAGTAGTAGTAGTAGTAGTAGTAGTAGTAGTATTAGTAGTAGTAGTAGTAGTAGTAGTAGTAGTAGTAGTAGTAGTTGAAGTAGTAGTAGTAGTAGTTGTTGTTGTAGAAGTAGTAGTCGTTGATGTAGTAGTAGTTGAAGTAGTAGTAGTAGTAGTAGTAGTAGTAGTAGTAGTAGAGTAGTTGAAGTAGTAGTAGTAGTAGTAGTAGTAGTAGTAGTAGTAGTAGTAGTAGTAGAAGTAGTAGTAGTTGAAGTAGTAGTTGAAGTAGTATTCGTAATGGCGTCGCTACAAGTGCATCGTACTAGACAAACAGTTTAAAAAACAGTAGTTATGGTTATCGAAAAAGGAGAAGGACTACTACTCGTAACAAAAGCAGCAGCAGTAGCAATGGTTTTATTTGTGGTAGCCGGAACAAGGCATTGCACTTCTGCGTACCCAGAACCGGATGTAATTATATCGTACGAAACGGCTATTTGGGACTTAATAATTTCCTCGTGAAGGATGTCGATTTTAAGTGTTTCTGTTATTTATTTATTTAGGCGTTTGCATTGGCCACCGATGGACATGATCGCCCTGGAAACGAGGAGTATCGTGGCCTTGGCGACTGCTTTCCCGACGAAGTATTCTGTCTGGACCAGCAGAAACTTCAGCACCACAACAAGATGCCGGGTGTTGGTGGTGGTCGCGAGGGAACTTACGACATTTCAGCCCCCTTCAGCACATCCACTACAAACAGCGCCAGCTACGCAGGTTTACTGGCCCAGAACTACTGCGGCGGCTCCTTCAGAACGCTTCCCAATTCCTCACAGCTCGTGCACACCCCGCAATCCGGTGTCTCGACAGTCCACCCCGTCTTGATCACAGCCTACCGGCCATCGCCCGTCTCCAACCGAAATAACATCCAGATGGCCAGTCGGTTGCCACCAGGGCACTTGCAGGCGCACGATGTGGGACTCATAGCGACAAACGGGGTGTTCTATGGGTCCGGCGCGGACACCTATCAGGCCCTGGCTCCTGCGACCACCGCGAAGGCAATTTGGAAGCAGAAAGACGCCGTAGCCCCTGCGAGCACCCTGGAATCAGCCAAGGTCACATTCAACCTTGAGATGAGTCCAATGGGACACGAGAACGGGGACGCTTCGGGCGAAGACGGTGCCTGTGGGCGTCTTGGGCATTCGCTGAAAAATGATATTCGCTGGGCGCACAAGAAACAGCCAGAGGATGAGGTGGAGCGCGGGGAATGCCAGGAGACTGCACAAAACCTCCTCGTGTACGGGAAAGCTGCGCATCATTCGAGTTTTGTCTAGTCAACCAATTCTCAATCTGCAATCGATAAACTTTTGATGTACAAACTGATTCTTCAACTTAAAATATACTGCTGATTTATTGACATGAAAATGTCTTTTTTTAATTTTCTGAAATAGTATACTTCCTGACTACTTAAATATTTCAGCCATTAGAAGTCCATAGACCCGGAAGGTTTCGTATGACGTTCTAGTAGAGTACACAGGGCGTGTAGCAGTTGGGTGCGTTTGCCGTATCCCAAATATCGTTTTCCATACGTTTGGATAAGCATATCGCCTGGAGACTATTTTTGTGGTTTTTTGAAACCGGTGACTTGAACTGCAATGAAACTCAAACAATTGCCACTATTCAACTTTCAATAGATGAAAGAAATCATTGTCTTTTAAAGAATGAAGTTAGGAATATTCCAACGGAAATTACATTGATCTTTCATCACCGTTAATCTAGCTATCCAAGGTCCCGTGTAAGGTTTTTAAATGAACCTACTGGCTTAAATCCTTTATTTTCACAGTTCATCAATCTGTTTAATTTGCTTATTCGTGTGAACGTATTCTTATTGTAAGCTTTAATGCCGAAGGTTTGTTTTGTCTACGTGACATTAATATAGCGATTCGTAAAAGGTATATGCATTTTATGCACTCGGCACGTTTGAACGATAAAAGTATTAATATGAAAAGGTAAATATTGCAAAAGACGAGGAAATTCGATATTTGTAAGAACCACGAAAACGTGATTGATGTGCACGAAAATGAGGGTAAACTGGTATTTCGAAGTCAATACAGATCTTCGCTTTGCCTCCAATTGACAATTTATCCTTATTTTGGGAAATCTACCAAATGTCACAAAGAAATTCCATTGCGATCTAAGGTTTTTGGATTCTTTTATTTAGCCAGAGGTCACAGATGAATCGGTCTCAATTTAATTACAATAGCTGATGACAGTCTTATTTCCTAGACAACAAAAGTATATTAAAAAACAGAGAGCATATCTTTATAGATATTCAACTAGAATTACGCAGTCAGTTCGTTTCTGGGAAATGTTACTGGTTCTGGAAATATTTTCAAGGAAATAAAGATAACATTCATCGATAAATGTGAAATTACGTTTGATTTTGGCCAAGCAATTGAGGATTAGGAGGATTTCCTAGACGCAAACAACATGTTTTCTTTCTAATTATGTCATCGGGTGTTTTTTTATCAAAGCAATTCTACTGCGGTAATAAAACGAATGTTTTGCCGATTAAATAGTCGAACCTGTTTACCAGAGTTTGGAGTAAAAGAGGTTTCAAAACAAAAATGTCGTTGTTTTGCGGTTTCCCATAGCACCGCGATGTTTGCCACTCTTCGTTTTTTCAGATGATCCAATATGTTAATTAATCATTCAAATTACTTCCAAATTAATAAAAGCGCGATAGACGCTTGAAAAAAAGTGAACATTGCAATGGCAATGCTGCACGAGAAGAGCTGAGCCGTCAATGATTCACGAAATCAATTTCGATTTGATTTTATGCTAAACGACGCCCCCCGATCAGGCAAATGGCGGCCATGTTTTATGGATTTCCCTTACTAGTTAACTGATATGTTACGTTGTTTTGCCATTGCGTTTAGCTTCGCAGTACCCGAGGGAGTTAGCCTTCGCGCTAATAGTCGATGCTTGCCGACACTGTCAAAGAAGAAACGTTGTCTATCGGTGTTTCGTATGAAATCAGACAGCCAAACCTCTCTGGGTGCAGTTCTGGGGAGCCAATCGCCACAGTGTATACCAGCTATCAACCCCCACCCCCTCCATTCGTATTTGAACAAGATATCCATCTTTTTGAGCCGTGTAATACACGACCCCAAAAGCCAAACCTGCTTCCGTTTCAGGGGATACGCAAACTTTGGATTCTTGTGACCGTAATTGGGAAATTAAAATATACAAAGTCCATTGAGATTGGGATTTATACGGCTCGTATTTTTCTTTAAATCCTATCCCTGGCCTCAAACGCTCGAAATTTAAAACCCCACGGTAGGCTTTTTAAAGTAATCTCTTTTTCTTGTGGATTACCCATGCTCTCCATCCATAGACACCATTCTTCAACGCCATTTCACTACTCATTCCCTCGTCACTTCTCGTATATAAAGTGAACACTCCTATTCGACGCTTCAATGTAAATTCGTCGACCAATTAAAAGGCAATACCGTTTTATCCCATCAAGAACGGTGATATAGCGCTATTGGGTCATCCCTCATTTGTTCCGAGCTTTTGTTTCAGATGAAGCAAGGGCAATGAGAAATTTACATTTTTATTTTCAACCATTTGATTCTCGTGATCTTAATAAAACGATGATTGTTATTATTATCATTGTTGTTAAAAAACGATTAACGTATTCTATTGCACGATGGAGAGATCAAACGAGTCAAAAGCCTCATCATTATTCGTCTGAGAATTGGGTAATATTCTAAACTATATACAAAATATAAGGGCGAATAAATCGGTCTTAATTAGGGAAAACAATTGATAGAACGGTCATTTTTTGGAGCACACCGCTGACGGCAAAAGAGACCGTTTGCGTGTCCAGCCCTTAGCATTTTCCTTCGAGCCATGGTTGCAAATAGCCATGATCCGCGCTTGGTTTCTAACCGAAGTACGCTTTTGTTGTTTCATTTGAATAAATGGGCATTTATTTACTATTTCTTAGCCATTTTGACCTTGTAAAAATCTTCCAGACCATTCTTTTAAACCCCCAAATTATTGGAATATTACAGATAAACGCATTCGGATGGATAATATTAAAACTTTAAAAATCAATGATCCAGTAATTAAGCCAGAAAACTGTTCTTGCTTT